>PVKZ01004179.1:0-94073 GCA_004027375.1 Macroglossus sobrinus | reverse complement strand
GGGGGAGAGAGAGAGAGAGAGAGAGAGAGAGAGAGCAATGAATATGGACGCTTGAGCGAACCGGGGGAGAGGTAATGAATAATTCATGAGGGAGCTTTTCGCCCCGCCCAGGAAGACCTCGTTGATTATTCATAAGCCTGAGAGGCGGGTTTGGGCAGGAAAAGGCAGTTGAATCCCCTTGTGAGGGAGGCGTTGAGCAGCTGAGGTGAGGGCTGACTAGATGAGAAGTCTTTGGAGAAATAGGGTGCTCGAGGATTCTCTAGTCTTATGTTAACCTTTTTTTTTTCTCTTCACCTGAGACTTTAAGTTTGATTTGGAAGTATATACTGAGGCCCGAAATACTCTAAGAAGCTTCGGGAAGGCGAGGCTGAGAAGAAAGGCAAGGGAGAGCTTCTTGGTAACATACCCCACTTCCAACGCAACACTTGAAGAAAAATTTCACCTATACTACAGGGGCAAAAAATGGAAAAACATTCTCACTATCTACGTAGCTTTTAAATTCAGATTTTGGTGGGAGAGAAGGAATCAGTGTTGCCGAAGACACAGCAGCAGTGATTAGCCACCGCGCAGTTGGTCAGGTTTATGAAGGTTTGTGTAATCCTGGGAGTAGGGCATGAAACTTTCGGAGTTTATTTTAGCTAGGTCTGGTTTTCTCCAGCCATGGAGGTATTCTGCCAAAATCAATGCTTGGCACAAATCAAGAGGTGAGAGGTAGGAATGAGTCCGCACGAATGACCTCAGCTCCTCTTTCCCTTTATTCAGCATTCGCCATTTAATCTCTGTGGACTTTAGTTTCCCAAACAGTACCGGAGAAAGAGTGTCTTGAAACTCCACATTAGCCAATCACCAAAACGCGTTAAAGTGTGTAGAGCATTGGACGGTGTATGCAGTACATCGTGTACTTGGCTGGTGAAAATGAGAGCAAAAAATACGGTTCTCTCTCTTAAAGGAGTTTTTAATCTAATTAGGATGATAATCTAATTTCTCTCCCATTGGACCATAAATTTCTTGAAATGTGAATAGTATTTTACATCTTTGTAATCCTACACGAAGCCTGGCCCAGTAAATGTTGAATGAATGAATAATTGAAATACATGGAGAAGATTTTTTAAAAACCAAACAGCATGAACAAATAACCAATTAATACAGTAGAAACCACTTACTCTGAGCGAGCATGGAGTAGGGAAATTATCAGGGTCAAATGGGATTTGTTAAAATGGTCAGTAATAATTTATGGAAGCAAACTGAAACCTCTGAGTCACTGGGTGACCTTTGGCAAACCACATCCACTTGCTGGACTTCACTTACTTCTTCTTTATAGTTTTATGTTACATTTAAATTCATGATTCATTTTGAATTAATATTTATATATAGAGTATGAGATTTGGGTTGAGGGTTTTGTTTGTTTTTGCCTATAGATGTCCCATTATTTCAACACCATTTGTTAAAAAGACTCCTTCTTCCACTGAATTGACTTTCTTTGGGTTAGTTGTAGAGGATGTTTCCTCTCCTATCCAACTCTATGTTGTGGAACTCATTTATGTTGACATGTACTTCCTTTGAGTAAAGCCATCCTTCATAGCATGTATCAAGAAGTTCATCTAGTTGCATTTTAGAATCCAGCTATTGGATATTGTTTTACTGGATATTGTTTAGAATCCAGCTATGGATGTTTCTATATTGGATATAGAAAGGGGATTTTCTTGTTTAAAAAATTGTGAAAGTTTGGGAAAGATGGGCAGAGAGTGTTAGAAAATCAACTATTATTGCTTTTGGGCAAACATAATAAAACTTTTATTTTTGCTTCACTTCGAATGCCTCCCCACCCCCAAAAAAAGTGGTTTAGACCTTCATAAACTAAACAACAGCTGGTTTATCTTTATCTGAATCTTGGATTCACAAATAAAAAGGTAAAGTAGTAAGTAATTGTGCTACCATTTTTATTAGGGCAGTTGAGATGTAAATCGAGAGGTAAGTTCAGAGTGAGTATCTGAGAAACCATAAGAAATCTTGTCTCTTTCTCAAGATCATAATCCTTGTCACAGAGAGGACATATAAAGCACAAAAGTGAGTAATATTGATGCCTTGTGAAATTTCAGATGGTTGTGGATACAACATGCAAGCAAATATATCAGTGAAAGACATTGGAAAGTTTGAGTTCTATTCTTAAAATCCATAGTTATGAAGTGTCTCTTAGGTTTTTAAATAATTAATCAGAACAAGATGATAAAAATATATCGTTATGCAAGAGTTCATCATCTGAAGAGTCATACCTTCTTGGGCTGTCAACTTGTGAGCTTTCAAAATTAAGTAGTTTGTACTTGAATAGGAGACCTCCACAAAACACCTGCTCAGAGGAAAATAACAGTAGGAACAGAATAGTCAAAGGGAGGAGTTTGGCTATTTAAAAAATTATTTAGATCTTTTTTTGCCTTCCTGAAGCAAGCTCATTCTAGAATCTCAGAAAGAGACACTACTATGTTTTAAAATAAGCAAGCAATCTCAAACTAGTAAAAGTGTTGATAGTACATCATTTTAGATTAAATAAAAGGGAATTTCATTTTGGGGAGTCATTTTAGGAAAACCCTTAAATTGGGAGTCAAAATATCTTAAGTTTTATTCTTAGTTCTGCCACTAAGTAGTTGATTGATCCTGGGTAAATCAATTGACTTCTCTGAACCTTGATTTCCTTATCTAGAGAATTAGACGTTTAGTCTAGATGACATTTAAAGTTCTTTCTACCTCTAAAATTCTGTAATTCTTTTCTAGACCCTTAATTCTTCCTTATTCCTGTAGTACTTCTCTGTTGACTTAGCAAATATTTATTGAGCGTCTAGATCCTTTGTCCTAGTGCCATGATAGTGCTGAAGGTTCAAGAATGAGCTAAACCAGACAGAAAAGGTCACATATTATATGATTCCATCTACATAAAATGTATAGTATAGGCAAATCCATAGAGGTAAAAGTAGATTAGTGGTTGTAAGGGGTCAAGTAAGGAGAGAATGGGGAGTGATGGCTAATGGGCATGAGATTTCTTTTTGGAGTAACAAAAATCTTCTGGAATTAATAGTAATGGTTGTCAGACTTTGTGAATATACTAAAACCCATAGAATTATGTTTTTTCTTTTTAATTTTAAAAGCTTTTTTTTAACTTTAAAAAATAAAGAATGAGCTAGATAGATACAACTTTGCCCTCACATTAACCCACTGCAGGATGGGATGGATGCATAAATGGAACCATGAGATAGCATATATTACAATGGGCCTATAATCCGAACTTGGTGGTAGTGGTGAATTAGGAAATAATTACTTGAGAAAATGATACTAAGCCAAATCTAGGAGATGAGTAGGAATTGGGAACAAAGGAGGATGTTTCAGGTAGAAGAAATATTAAGAAAGCCTGAAAGCTGGAGAGAATATACTATTTTAGAGTAATTAAAGTAGATAAGAATAGCTGATGCATAAAAGTGTCAAAGAAAATGATTAGAGATGTGGCTAAGGAAGCATGAGCCAGATTTTGAAACAATGGTAAGAAGTTTGGATTTTATTCTGAAAGCAGTGGGGAGCCATTGAAGTATTTCAGTCTGGGAAGTTATATAATTCAGTTTATAATTTAAAAAGAAAACTCTGACTGTAATACAAGGAACAAATTGGAGAAGGGTAAGACCAGTGATAAGCAGACTGGTGCTTGTAGCAGTCCAGGCAAAAGAAGAGACTGGTCTGATCTAATGCAGAGATGACAATGTGGATAAAGTGAGGGGTGAACATTTAAGAAATATTTAAGAAACCAGATATGGGAATGGTGATGGTGGTAGTGAGGGGATAGGATTCAGTCACTGTTTTCAAGCATGAGCAACTAGGTTTTGATGATGTTCACTAAGCTAGGGAATAGAAATAGGTTTGGAGAAAAAGAATTCTCATTTGGATGTGTTGGGAACATCAAAGTGGAACTGTGTCATCGACAGAGGTATAAATCTGCAACTCCCCAGAAAAACCAGGGCTTGGGGTATACATATAAGAATCATTAGACTAGAAATAGTAATTTAAACAATAAGAATGTACATTCAGGGGATATATTTAGATGTAAAAAAAGAAGAACTCCTAGGACAGAACCCTGAAGAACACCAAAAACTAAAAATGGGCAGGGAAAAAGTCTGAAGAGGACAATGAAAAAGAACTATTGGGATGCTGAAAGAAAACCAGGAGTTTGATTACTAATACATTATAAGATTTTAAAAAATAAACATGCCTTGTTGCATATAATGAAATGAGTGTCAGACAGTGTTCCAAGTGTCTTAAAAACCATGACTCATTTAGTCCTGACAGCAATCTTGTGAAGTAGGTACTATTACTAACCTTATTTTACAGGTGAGGAAAATGAGGCACACAACTTGCCCAAGATGTGAGTGAATTGTAGACTGAGATTTGATCCTAGGTAGTTTGGCTCCAGGAGAGTCCATGTGCTTTTAACCACTATGCTATGTTATCTTTCCAGATAAACACATGCCTGGATAAACACCGCAAGAGTCTGAAAAGTTGGATTTAATGTCTCTGTTTTACAAAATGTAAACTGAGGCACAAAGATATTAATTTGACCAAGTTGTAAAGTTACTAGGTTGTTGAGTGGAATTTGAAACCAGATATTTTTAACTCCAAAGCCTCTTTTTACTAGATTATACTGCTTATTATTTTCCTCTGTATAAAATTTAACTTTACTTACTTTGTAAATGTTAATTTCTCAGCATTTAACAAATACTAATAGTGACTAATTTTAAAATCTTTCTCCAAAGCAAGTGCCCTTGATGTTTAGAGATTTCAGTGATAATATATTAAATCCAGGTTATCTGTCCAAAAATATGGATGTCATAATGCATTATGTTCTAATTTACTTTCTGAAGCAATTAGGGCTTGATTCTCTACAGATACCATCAGAATGTCTTATGATTATAGAAAATTTAAAAAAATATATAGAAAGCTATTTTAAAAAATCATTATTCCTCTTATTTTTGTCTCTAAGACTAATAATTACCCGAGTAGGAGGTAGTTTTCCATGTGTCAATGGCCCAGGACTAGAGCTTAAATTAAACTCTAGTAGTTATTTTTTCCATTTTATTTCTTGAAGTTGTAAGGGAGACAATTGAGGTGTTGAATTAGATTTGAAGGTTATACTTGGGAATGAAGATTATACTCTGAAGTCAATAAAAGATACTTTAGAATCTTTAAGGACCAAAGGAATATTAGGTGGTTTTCAGTCTCATAAAATATTGTAAAAGAGTGTCCCCTAGTGCTGCTCTGAAGAAGTAATTTGAGAGAAATCGAATATTACCTGTGTATAATCTCTGTCACCACCTTGTGGCCTCAAATAATTCTGCCCTCTTTTATTTACAAAATCTTCCATACTCTTGCATTTATCTAGACTGTAATAGGTCACCGCTATCCTGGGTGATCCAGAATGGAATGTCTTTAAATGGATTATTTTACAAATATTTTGGTCAGAACGCTATAAAACCTTGAAAAGAGGTCACAGTTTAAATTAAATTAAGGTCTTTAAAAATAAAAAGGAAAATTCATTTCTTTTTTTTATGTTAGCAAAGCAATAGAAAGGAAAACTATTTTAAACAATATTTTTTTATTATGGTAAAATGTACATGACATTTTATAATTCAGTGGCACTAAGCTCATTCACAGTGTGTATAACCATTACTACTATTCATTTCTAGAAAATTTATGCTGAATAGAACTATGTACCTATTTAACTCCCTATTCCTTCCACGCTTTAGCCCCTGGTAACATTTATTTTACTTTGTTTCTATGAATTTGACTATTTTCCTCATAAGTGAAATAATGTAGTATTCTTCCTTTTGTGTCTGGCTTATTTCACTTAGCATAATTTTATCCATGTTGCTGCGAATTTCATTCCTTTTCATTCCTTTTTAAAGTTGAATAATTTTCCATTATATATACCACATTTAAAAAATTCATTCAATTGCTGATGGGCATTTGGGTTGTTTCCACTTTTTGGCTATTGTAAATAGTACTGCTGTGAACATTGATGTACAGAATCTGTTTGAATCCTTGCTTTCAATTCTATTGGGTATATACCTAGAAGTGGAATTACTGCATTATATAGTATTGTTTAACTTTTTGAGGAACTGCCATACTGTTTTCACAGCAGCTGCACCATCTTACATTCCCACCAGCGGTGTACAGGGTTCCAATTCCAATTTCTTTCTCTACATCCTCACCAATGCTTGTTTTTTTTTTTTTTTTTTGAATAGCCATCTTACTAGGTGTAAAGTGTAAATATTAACTTTTGAGTTGACTTTGAAAGTCAATTAATGTAAAGTTAATTTAAGAAATATTTCTGAGCTGCTGCTAAATATAAAGCACTGTTATAATCTGAGGGAATAACAAGGATGAGTAAAACATATCACTGAATCTTTAGGTGATTTTCAGTTTATTTTTCTTCTTCAAATGTATTTGGGAACAAGTAGTCAACTTAAATTTTCATTGGGTGATTGGAAAAACTAATGCAGAGACTTTATGCCAAATTTATAGAAAATTGGTAGTGGTTATAAAAATGTTTATTAAACTAATTTACTAAAGAATATAGTCAGATGCTAATTATATAGTTTTTCTCCAAAAAATTCACAATAAAAATTATATTAGGCAAGGTCTCTAATTAATTATTTTTTTACAGGTTAGACTTGTTAAAGAATCCTGAACATTACTATAATGGCCACTGCTCAACTCTCTCATGCCATCAGAATTCACAAGGCATCTAAGGTATTTATTAAGAATTAAAGAAAATCAATGACTATGTAGTTAGCTCAGAATCATGACTTCAATCTTTGTTTTTTTTTTTTAAAAGCAGTTTTATCAGTTAATTGACACATAATATTCTAACAAAGTATGTCTATATTTTAACTGCCTAATGGACTGAGGATGTTCAGAAAATTAGAATAGAGTCCTACAAAATTTCTTACTGGGTGCTAGTTTCATGTTTCCATATTTAGATTTTCTAGGGTAAAATGAATCAGAAACAAAAAAGATGTTTAAAGAGAACGGTTCTTTGTTAGACATTCACTTCCCAAAGCAATTAGAAAACTTATAATGTACAACATGATGTAATTATAAGAACTGAAGGGAGAGAGCACTGAGAAAAACTTGGATGCTGCGACCCTGGGGAAGTGTGCCAAGGCTAGGCAACCTTGCTGGGTTTACCTGCTCCAGTTTATCTTGTCCCATGACATTCATTTATGAATCATTTATTTATTTATTGAAAGATCAATATCACATAATATGTATGTAATACTGTGTTATCCTCAGAAAGAATAAAAAAAGAATCTTCATCTTCCAGAAATTTATCATCTGGTTAAATTAAGATTTGCAAGAGTTAAGTCAACATACAAAGTCATATATATATTACATATATGTGAAAAAGAATAAAGCAATACAAATAATAGGAATTTAGAGATTTTCTGTAGATTGAAATGGTTGGTATATTTCTCATGAAGGAGTTGGGACTTAAGGTGGACCTTGAAAAATGAAAATGGTTTGGATAGAGGAGAGAGAAGTCCATGAGGAAAATCTAGCATATGCCTTGGCTCAGAATAAGAAATAAGCATTGCATGTTTCAGAGAATAACAAAGAACTCAATTTTAGTGGAGTGAGTGTCATCTTGTAGAACAGAAGCAGGAAATAAAACTGAATTGGAACTTTAAAGACAAAATAATATGGATCATAAAAGCCAGACTAATAAATTTATGCTTTGTTCTGTAATCAATGGAAGTCATCAGGTTTGATCAGGAGAGTGAGTAAAATTATTGTTTAAGGAATATTAAGCTATAGCAGAAATTTGAAAGATTGAAGTTGAGGAGAATTTGAGCAGAGAGAAAGTAGTCATCTTTCTGGCTTAAATTCAGTATGCTCACCAAGCAGGCTCTTGATCTCATTTAGTTTTCTAAGTGTGCTTCTTTCCTGGAGGTGAAAATGCTGATCTAGGTATATGAATTGCAATCAGCTTGGTAGTTATTTTTCACTGTAAGTTAACAAATTGAACTTTTGATATAAACAAATCTTTGCAGTTTAGACTGCATGAGCTACTTCTCTCACTAAATATTAAGTGACTATACGATTTTGCTATTAATACTTAACAATAATAATAACTATAGAAGCTAATATTTATTCATCTCTTACTAATGTGCTGGGCACTGTGTCAGGGCTTTATATTATTATTTCAATTAAGCCTTGCAAAAAGGAGGAAACTGAAGCTCAGAGAAGTAAAGTAACTTGCCTTAGGTCACATAAGTTGACAGCTAAGCTGTTAGACATCTCATGTCATTAGCACACTATCTTATTAAAATAATTTTTAATAGTTTTTTTATTATCAAGCTATAGTAGTTTCATGTATTAGACATTTATAAAAATAACAATAATAGTCCTTAAAGTATTAGACCAGCTGAGCTGAGAAAAAAATCCCTGGAGTCGAGAGAAGTAACAACTCTAGAGGCTTTTCTAACCATTGGTATTCATGACTACAAATGGGCTTTTAGATTCTATATTTAAAGTAAATGTCTTTATACTTTCAGGTTATTTAATCTTACAAATGATTATTACTCAAGCATTGCCTCTAAGTTTTGGCATGTTTTCAATAAGTTACTATATATGCATGCCATGCCAGCTATTAACCAATTACTGAAAATAACCTTAATTTCTCAAGATTTATGGGTACAAAAATCAAAGAGCAATTTTCTCTAAAATTTTACACACATAGACAAACAGATACACATTACATGCACACCTAATTCCTTCAGCTTCAATCTTTCCTACTTCTGTGTAATATTCTCAAAGCAATTGTTTTACTCTCTCACCTGATCAAACCTACTGACTTTCTATTGATTGTGAAATGAAACATAAATTTCTTTTCTTTGCTTTTAAGATTCATATTAATGCCCCCCAAAGTTCCTAGTACACATGTAAGAGTAGTAATTTTATTATATACCTTTTTAACAACTGAATGTAATCTGGTTTGACAAAAAGATGAACTGATACTTCATTGCCACTACATAGTATACTAAAGAAGAAGCAAGCTTATATATTAAACAGTTGAAACTGTGCAGTAGAGTAAAAGACCCCTGAATTTCAGTAAGGTAATCAAAGACCTACCATCGTGGCTTCAAATAGCATAGATTAGTTTCACCTGGCTTCTAACAGCATAGAATTGTACTTTAACTGTACTTTAATTAAATAAAATAGAATTGTACTTTAATTGTGCTTTAATTAAATCAAATCATACAGTAATACTTATTTGTATCTGTTTGTGTTATTGTTGGTGGTGTCGTTCAGCTTTATGTGTGAGAGTCATCTATATTGTTAAGTATAGTTGTAGATAATTCATTCTCATTGCTTGAATAGTGTTCCATTGTGGGAATATACCATAATTTGTTTATCCATTCTCTTGCTGATAGATATTTGAGTAGTTTCCAGTTTGGGACTATTATGAATAATGCTATTATGAATGTCCTTTTGGTAAACATATGTATGCATGTCTGTCAAATGAGTGGAATATGGGTCATAGGGTATTTGTGTATTTAGCTTTAGTAGATGACCACTAAGCAATTTTCCAGAGAGATTATACTCATTTTCACTCCTATATATCCTTGTCAACATTTGGTATTTTTTTGATTTTTAAATTTTAGCCATTTTGGTGGGTGTGTAATGTTACCTCACTGTGATTTTAATATGCACCTTCCTGATGAAGTTTGAGGACTTTTTCATTGTTTATTGGGCATTTGGATATTCTCTTTTATGAAGGGTCTGTTCAATTCTTTCGCCCATTTTCCTTTTCCAATGTCTTTTTCTTAGTGAATTTTAGGTGTTCTTTATACATCCTGGATATGAGTCTTTTGGCAGACATATGTTTTAAACTATCTTCTCCTACTCTTGAGCTGATTTTTTGTTCTTAATATTGTATTAATGAACAGAAGTTCTTAAGTTTAACATAGTCTAATTAATTAATATTTGGAAAATACTTTAAAATTGTAATCTATTGACACAACACCAGCTGGAGTTCATGAGACACATTTTGTGTTTATATTTAAAAAGACAGCAAAAAGCAATCTCATAAACTAATTAGTTGACAAAAATGATCATATTTTACTTTTTATGTTATATATACACAAAACATTAAATGATATGACAAACATGTTGAAATAATAACTCAAGATATAAAACAAACTATCAGCAAATACTCTGTATGCAAAATGACTGTTAGTTGGTAGACACTTCTTACATACTGAAGTAAAATTCATGTATCTGTCACTCTTATGACATTCCTAATGTGGCACATTATTTCTTAAGAAAAACTGTCCAGTCTTTTGAGAACAATAGTATAAATTGTTTAATACATCACACACACATATATATACACATATACATAAACTTTAGAAGAAAACGATTATTAGCATTGATATTTTTTATGGAACACTATCTGACATCTTACAGAATCTTAATGTTATATCCATACCTTTGTGTCTAGCTTAAGCAAAACACAAAGGTATGGAAATATATAGTAGGAGAATAGTAGATGAATGGTATTTCCACATAGCTAGAGAGTAGGGTGCATAGGAGAGGATAAGGGAGAAGAGGTAGACAGAAGGGGGTTGGAAATGAGGCAGGAGAGCTAGGCAAGGATAAGGTACTTGGACTCTATCCTGTATGAGCATTGGAAGTGTTGTGATAAGATTTGTATTCTTTAAAGTTACTGATGGCAATATGAAGAATAGATTGAATGAAAGGAACTGTTGGCAAGGAGATCAGGGGATATTGCAATAATAAAGGGGAGAAGTGAATATGTCCTGAGCCCAGACAGTAGCAGTGAGAAAAAGAAAATAGATTTGAGAACACTTTAGAGAGAATTCATAGAAGTTAGTGATTGGATATGGGTATGAAAGAGAGAGAGAAGGCAAAGACGACTCTACTTCTACTGTATAGGCTGTGGCTGAAGCAGTGAGACTAGATGAGATTACCCAAGCAGAGAGCTATGAAAAGAGAGAAAGACTAAAGGCAGAATCCTGGGCTGAGACCAACATTTAAAAAGCAGAAAAACTGGAAAAAATAAAAGAGATCGAGATAGATACGGAGGGATAGGTGAAAAACCAAAATAAAATAGTATTATTGTAGCTGAGAGAAAGGAGGGAGAGTGTAGCCAAATGTCAATCACTGCAGAGAAATTAAATAGCACTAGGACCAGGAAGAGGTCAATAATAGGATATGCTTTGGAGATGACAGTATAGAATGGATGAGGTCAAAGACAGATTGCAGTTGGTTCTGAGGAGTGTGTAAAGGAAAGGAGATTATATAATTACAGTAAAATTCCAGTTTTGCCTTATCCATAGATTATTTTGAAATAAGTTGTATTAGTCTTGAATTACTTGGGTAACTAACTTTCTTTTCTGCCTTACCGGTGGAAATCTAATTTAAGCAATATTCAAAGCCTGTTTCCTTTTGATTACCTATAAAGGTATCAGATTTGAAATCCTGAGAAATCTTTCTATCATGTCTGTGGTAATGGCATGATAGACTGACTATGTTAAAGAATACTAATCATTTTCATCTTTGTTTTTGTTTTTTTTTCAGGAAACAGTTTTTCCATCCCAAATTACTAATGAGCATGAGTCATTGATAATGGTGAAGAAACTTTTTGCTACTTCTATCTCATGTATAACATATTTAAGGGGCCTGTTTCCAGAGAGCTCTTATGGAGAACGCCATTTGGATGGTAAAGTTTAACTAAATGGTTATTTTGGCTGTTGTAGCCCTTTTCTGTATTTGGCAGGAGTAAACCTTTAATTTCTCACAGAGCATGCTTGTACAAAGTAATGGGCCTGTTCTTCAAGATCAATTTGTTAATTCATTTTCCATTTTGATTTCATCATGTTAGTGGTTTTACTTATAGGAACCATTAGTTCCTGGCTAGATACCAAATGACAGACTGAGGAGAAAAGAAATCTGTGTAAACAAGCCCAGTATTTCTAAAGTATAAGTATAAAAGCAGCAGCCAGATCAAAATCTGTTTGGGTGCTGTAGATTTGTGCTATTTTGCATCTCAATTGAATTCGTTCTTTGAATTATACTTTGGCATTGAGGAAGTTTAATGGAGCTCGGTGAAAAACTCTTCTTCCTATTAACACACATATGCAAATATGCTGGGAAAGAATGAATACTCATGCCAAACTCATTTGTTGATTAGCATCAATATTTAGACAATGATTATTCTATTATCAACTCCAGTCTTTTCATAATTGCCAGGTTTTCTACTTTTCTTCCTTTTGTTTCATATGTCCATAAACTTATGATCTCCTTTCCTTATGTTACAAGCTGTTTCTGGTTTCTTTCCTCCTCTTGTATTAAAAAAAAAAAAATGTACCTAGGACTCTTCAGTTTTTCAAAAATCTTATTAATTGTTTAAAAAGCTGGATTATAATAATTCAGAAATTCTTGCTGAATTGTCACGAAACTGGAAACTATCATTTGTAAAATATAGAGAGCTACAAGTTTCCTTCTAAGAAGTTTTTTAAAAAATCTAACTTTACTTTAAATTTCTCACATCTATCTTTAATGATATACTTTGGCCTCATTCCAATTTAATTTTCTTAAACAACATTTGACTCTACATGTGCATCAGTGAAATGTATTAGGTTTTAAACACAAAAACATGATATTTGCAATTATGACAACCTCATTTGTATTATGTATTTTTTGGTTTATTGGATATAAATCTGTAATAGTGAATGTGTATATATATAACACATAGTTTCAGTTTTTCCTTTTGTTTGGAACATAGAATTGAAAAAAGATATGCTTTGGGTAGTTAATTATTAAAATACAAAATTCAACCTAGTAAATTTGAGAATCTAATTGGCTTTATTAAGTAATTCATGAATTGGGCAACATTCCTTCTAGCAACTGGAAGGGTGCTCTGAAAGGTTGTACAAAATGGAAGCTTTTTATAAGAAGAAGGATTGAACAAGGAAACTATTAACAAAAAAAAAGAATAGATTACTTTTGGGCCAGAACATCTTTTCTTTGGGTTAAGAGAATGGGAAGGGTTTTTATCATTGCCTCTTCTTTTTGTGGGGGTGGAGAGGGCCTGCAGTGACAGATCACTGGTGCTTTACCAGAAGATTTCATACTGGTTGATTAACATTACATTTCCAAGAGTTTTTGAAACTGCAGTAAAATCAGGTGTTAAATCTGGATTTGTATCATGGGCTTTTAACACAATTGATGCCATTTTGGGTGTGGTTTTTTCTTTAACATAATTAAGCACTTATTGTGTGCCAATTGCTAGACATGGTGGGTAATACCATTCCTATAGCTTTATTTTTTGTGACACGTTTAGTGGAAGTTATGTCTCTCACTCAATGTTAGTACTTAAAAATACTCAATACTCCTATTTCACTTTTTTTTGTAGTTTCTAAATGTTATACCAACATAGAACACTTTTAATATCCTTTAATATAAGTAGAGATGACATCAATTTTATGATAAGAGAATATGTAAAGGTGAAGTGACTTGTGCAAAGTTGTATGTGAATCAGTGGTTGGTTTTGGATTGATCAAAACCCAAGCTCTTCTAATATGACTTTCTAATTCTCTATGTCAACATAAGAACATCCAAACCTGTAGAGAATTTTTAAGTTTATTTGAGCCAAACTGACAACATGCTGAGAAACAAGATCTCAAATGTTCCAGAGAATAACAGTTTTGCAGTTTCTTTTATATATTTGGAATTATGGAGGAAACATAAGGAAGATTACGTGAAGGTGGGAGAAAGCCAGGCAGAGAAATCTCTATGATTGGATTACAGGATAATTAACTACTCTTGAGGGTGGTTAGGCCTCCTAGGGGTCTGAAAAAGAGGATTACTCTGGCATTTCAAAGGTGTGTTAACCTAAATGCACAAGAACAATGGACAAGGCTTTGCTTAAGGCAAAAATAAACCTTTTACTAAAGCTGTTATATGCCTGAAGGGAAACTACCTACCATAACACGACCAGTTAGGAATTTATGATCAGATCACCCTGTGAGGTTACTTTTGGTCACTTGACTTTTCAGATTTATTATAGAGCCTCTTTATCATCCAAACTTAACTATAGTAAAATAGTTGAATTTCAGATGGAAATAAATATTTAAGAATAATTCATGGCTTTTTTTTTTTTTACTGAGAGGTAGATAAATATGAGAGAAGTGACTCGAGATTGAGGTGTATGTTTTAAATTTATTAAATGGTGATGGTCTCAATACTGCCTTATGATTACTTAGAATCAAACAAAAGCAAAGAAATGACACAAATTGATTTTGCAACCAATTTAATGTGCTATTGTTAGGAAGGAAAATTTTCCTTTTAGGTTCTTTGGATTTTTCTAGTAATTAAGTTGATATGAAACATTAACAAAAGAAAAACAAATTTAACCTTGTGATTACAGGAGACCCATACAAATGAAGCCAAAGGCAGTCAGGCAATTCAGGTTTTTATGCCATCCTGAGCTAAGGAATGAGATAAGGGCATGGGGGCTTCAAAGGGGAAGAGGGCAATTCACAGGAAGATAAGAGACACAGGTGTTTGGTAATCAGATATTTGCCATGTCGTACACTTAAGTCTTTTAGATAAAAAGTTATCTCTGGTAATAGCTCTCTTTTTGGGCCATACCCCACATATAAATTTTTTAGTCAATTAAAGGAAAGGTAAAAGTTTTCCTTGAGTCAGCTGGGTCTTGATTGCTGTGAACCAGATAATCCATATACTAAAGCTGCACATGCTGAGATGGCATATTCTGCTTCCCTTCACAACACTGTATAAGGAGAGACTGCAAAACTATAATTAAAATAAGAACTAAGTTAATTATCAATGTAGGTGATTTTTAAAGGTGTTATTTAGAAATTCAAAATGTTTTTATAAGCTATAAAACAGTAATATAAAGAAAATAGTTAAAGGAATACCCTTATTTAGCATGGATAATTTTAGTACACAGTCATTTAGTAGATGAAAACAGACTGTGTTTCTATTTTTGTAGACCTCAGTTTAAAAATCCTCCGAGAAGATAAAAAATGCCCTGGGTCACTGCATATTATCAAATGGTAAGTAATTGAAATTTTATAAAAGTTGAAATTACCCATAATTTCATGGCTGAAATTACCCATAATACTTTATTTGGTAACATTTCCTTAAAACTTTCTCTCTTTTAATAATTTTGTAGAAATTTATAACCATTATTCAGTATTATTTTAAGATACTGATTTAGTGGTGTTTTTGAAGTAAATGGACTTGTATAAAGGAAGAAAAATATCAATCAAAACCTGGTTACTCATGTGCATATTAATGTCCTAAACATGATGGGAACCGAAAAGATGTGATTCTTTACCTCAAAATTGCTTATCTATTATTTATAAAGATCTATCAACATATTAAAAAATATTTGAAATTTAAAAAATTAATTAAATGGAAAAGGTAAATGATTATCAATTTAATGTACTTTAAAACAAAAAACATAAATTAATTCTGTACTTGGAATTCCTTTTGGCTTTGCATCTAGTTGACATTAAACATTTATTTCTTGACAGGATTCAAGGTTGTTTTGATGCTTTGGAAAAGAAATACGTAAGACTGTTTTAAAATTTACACCAGAATCAAAAACTAATTTTTTATCCCTTCAAAAAATAGTTTAGCCTTTATTCTGTTGTTGTGTTTTAAGGATAAACCAGTGCGTACATTTGTATTCATGGACCAGTTTCTTTTGATGTCTTTGTTGTCCCATTGATGTTTCATTTACATTAATTGGAAATGAAACCCTCACTTTTTTTCTCTTGTACATACTCATATCTTTTTGACCACAGAATTTTCTCTGAAGTCACTGGAAGATATCCACAGGATGTGGAAAAGGGGAGACAAGAATCTAACATTCAGTACATTGAATATGGTAAAAATAGTGGCAGATATAAAAGGAAAAAGTGATCTTGAATCATCTGTTTTTATTCTGTGCTGGTTACTTTGTTAGCTATGGTGAATGTATATAACCTATTCCCCTAAAATAGCTAGTATTGTGGATCAAATTTTTTAGAAATGCAGCTTGATTTTTAAGTGCATCAGAACTTTTTCACTGCCCAAGACAACTATGAAGCGTGTAAAAAATAGAGGCTCTAGTCCTAGTTGAAGAGATAATATATATATATAAATGAACTTTTTGTCACTGCTTCCTCGCCTTTCCCCCATCTGTGTTTTCTTTTTACTTCTTCTCAATTTCTATTCCTTTAAGAAATCTTTAGATAAATAAGCCTTACATTGGATTATTTAGTTGCACACGTACATTTCCTTTTTCACTGAACAATTATTATTTATGATTTATTCAACACTGACCTGGAGGAGTGAGGGATACAAAAATAAAACAGATATAAGATTGTGCTCTCAAAGAGCTTATAGACCATGACAGAAGATATATGATATTCATAAGCACGGCTGATAATCAGCTATTACACTTTGGCCCAGCTGTACCTGTTGTTAAAATATTGAAATACTCTACATCAAGTGGTAAATAGCTGCTTCTCTGAGACCCCAAATGACCCCACAATGTCCTTCCCATCACCCCACCACTGTCTCTTTTGGGATCTCTCTGGACAATCTAGCAACTAAAGGGTTAATAACCTGGCCCCCAGGAGGGCTTCTTGGCTAAGTTTACATCCTTTCTGATTAGTCAATATCTGTGCCTTATTGAGCTGTTAAATTTTGATTTTTTCACATTATATTTTGACTATCACCTCTACCACAAGTATAAGGAACCATAATGACCAATAGAAAGTGATGCATGTCAAAGGAAAAATACTGATTGTATGCAATGGAAGTATGGAAAAGGAAGGGTTATATCCAGTTAGGAGCAAGAAGAAGATCTTTGGGAGAAAGAAAATGGTTTTTGAACTTTGAAGGCCTTTAGTATTTGGACAGGTTGAGAAGGGGGAGAAAGTCATCATCACCAGCATATTGAACAGTGCTCATTCATTCTCCTTCATCTTTTCATTTAGCAACACTTCCTGAGTGTCCATCATTGAGGAGCATTACAATGTAGTTACAAGCTTAAGTTTTGGAATTAGACAGTCTTAAGCGAATCCTAGTTTTGCCACTTGTTAATATAAGAACATCCAAACCCACAGAAAAATTTTATCAGTTTATTTCAGCTAAACCAATGACAGTTTCCAGGAAGCAATATATAAAATGCTTGGAAGAATAACAGTTTTGCAGTTTCTTTTATGCTTTCAAGATTAAAGAGGAAGTGTAAGGAAAAAATAACAAGACCGGGGATTGGATTACAGGATAGTTAACAAGATTATGTATTGTCTTGAGGGTGGCTATATAGCCTAATTGTCTCCTAATTCCCAGTCTCAATCCCCTACCATTCCAACCCACTGTTCACACTACATTCTTTTAGAAACCTGAGTCTGACCATGTCATTTTTTAGCCTAAAAATATTCCATGTCTTTAAAAATAAAGTTCAGAATTCATCACATGATCTACAAGGCCTGTATGATCTAGTCTCCACCTGCCTTGCAAAGCATCATTCTCACCGTTGCTCACCATGTTCAAGCCACATAAAGATTCTAGAGCATGTAAAGTGCCTTTTATCTTTGTATATAGTGTTCTTTTTTTGCCTCAATTTTTTTCCCCTAACCAACACCTTTTACCTAGCTAATTGTCAGTGAGATCTTCCCTGACAGCCCTCCACCCCAGCCTAGATTATACCTCTGTTAAATGTTTTAAAGCACCCTGTGCTGCTTCTTTATAGCAATTAACATATTTGTGTAATTTTTTTTGTTTAATGTTTTTTTCTCTGCTGGTCTGCATGTTCCCTGAGATTAGGGGCCATGACTATTTTTGAATGAATGAACTTTTAATTAAATAATTAATATAAAATAGAGCTTCACTATGTAGTCTTAAACCAATTGTATGCAGTAATCAAAATAGCCACACAGTGTCACTAAAGTTTTAGTCCTTTGGGTGAAATAGGTGAATAATTTGATGTGAAATTATGGTCCTGAAATTTTCTCATTTGTATTCTAGTTTTTTAAGATTTATTATAGGCTTTATTATGTCTCTATCTCTATATCTATATATTCTATTACTTTTTGGGGAGAATCTGTTTCTAGTAACATATATAGTAGGGAAGGCACAAATTTTATAGATTTATATCAGACTAAATTTTTTACTTTAATAGATTAGTTTCAAAAGGCACATTTTTTGAAATACTTGTACCATATTTAATTTTTAGTAATAATAAATAATTTTGTATATCGTTTGCCTCCCAAACTAGAATAAAACTTATAGAGAGTAAAGATAGTTATTTTCTTTTTTTGTATCCCTTCCTCCCCTGCAGAAGCCTGGGTATGTTATAGGCACTCACTTGAATGAATGGATAATTAGTATCTCTTTTTCTGGTCTTCTGAATAATATATATTTTTTCCTACCCAAATTTTTGGAACCTCTCTGAAATTCCATTTTAATTAGCCTTTAATGAAAATAACAATTACTTAGGTACAAGTATGTAATATATAATAATAATAGTTTTCTTTTCTCTTGAAGCTACATATGGCAGTACTTACAGTAAGTAAATATTGAAGGACCATGACTCTGTCTATACTTCGTTGTCATTTGATGAGTAAAACATTAAAACAATACTCTCCTTCTGCCCTCTTGCATTCCTTTATCTGTCTTATGACATGCTGAAATAAAAAAAGAATCAAGTTTTTATAAAAGATCACAAACTATATAGTTCTTTGGTATATTACAATACATGGGAAAATATGATAGGATATACTATCTGCTTCATCTATTGGCTATCAGGATTTTGTTTGAGTTACTTTATAAACTTGAAATTTTTATTTTTGAAGTTTTGTAGACTTTTTTGAGGTTTTGTATACTTCTGAGTATAGCATGGTGAATGTAGGTAAAAATAGAAAGAAAATGAGGAGATACTATTGAGAGTTTCAGATATAAGATTTAAGAAATTTTAAACTACAAAAAATTATTTAGAATTTATTTGTAACTCAGTCACAATAATCATAAATATGTGTTTATCAATTTCCTTATAGTCAGTATTCACAGACTATTCCAAGCTTATTCTATCTCTAGTTTGAACTACATATCTTAAGATATATCTGTATATATACATACACACATATGTGTGTGTGTGTGTGTGTATAAAATTCTTAGTACTCAGTGAATATAGCACAAATTGAATTCTTTACCTAGAACATGCATTCTGTGAGGAATAATTTTTAATTTCAGAAATTAAATGCTGCTTATTTTTTCTTAAACAGCTTTACACAAATCCCAAGGAACCTGAGGTAAGAACACACATAGAAATGTGCAGTATATGTGTATTATATATAAAAATGTTTATCTGAGTTGAGGCCATAGGTTATGTTACTAGCAAAGTAACTCATAGTGAGCTCTTTCAGTGCATTTTTAATAAACTTCAGCAATTTTTTATTATGAGTTTTTTAAAACTACTTAAGGGCATTGAAAAAAAAAAGCATTGAGTAGAACTGATCCTATTCCCTAATATGTTAACATTAAAAATTCTGATTGTATAAATACCATATTTTATTACTTATTTTAACTGATTCTGAATCCTTTCTGTTTGTACCCTTTGGGAGACATGGCATAATTCTAAACTTTTTTTTTTTTTGCCAACTAAATTCTTCTTGTCTTATTGACCTCTTCATAGATTTTCAGAGCTTTACCTCTTTGTTTCTCTCTCTAAATGTCTTCCCTCTGCTTTTTGAGTCCTACTCATTCTCAAGGCCCACTTAAGTTCAAGTATTTCATGGAAGTCTCTTTGCCTACTCTGTTCACGCTAATTTCTTCCTTTTCTAAATTCATTTTCCAGCAGGACCCCACAATTTAACACCCTAAACTGATTCATGGAGATTATCTCCCTAACCAGATTGTGAATTCTTGAGGACAAGAGTCTTGTCTTGTTTTCTGTCTCCTAGAGTGAATATTATAGTCCTGGACACATGATAGTTACTTGTGCTACTTCAAATGGCAGCTGTGGTGGTGACATAGAAATAGAGGGAGAAACATTTTTCTTTCTCATTCTATTCTCTTTATTCTCCTAGCTTTCTTTCCTCTTCCCTTTCCTTTTTCCTTGCTTTCAGTTTTCCTTCTCTAAGCCTTGTGGATTTAATCTTAGTGGCATTCAAGACTAAATTAAGCATTTTTAGTCTTTAACATCCTTGATTGGCAAGATTATACATAGTTGTTTGAGCAATGTGAAAGAAAATTGGCGCATAGTGGTGGACAGCAATTTCTCAATGCCCAAACTACCTCTATTTATCTCTTTCTCTTCTGTAGTTTCAAATGCTTTTTTCCCCCATGTAGATCTGAGAAGTTCCCTAATAAATTGTTAAGAAATCAATCACTGCCTTAGTGCAATAAATTATTATGTTTTCTTATGCATGTAAAACTTCTAGTCTGAAATGCTAAGTAAATTGGGCTTAACTACAAAAAAATCTTACTCAGCGGGAAAAAAGTATTAAATGAGCTTTGATGCAGGCGTTATATATAATAATGAAGTTTGAAAACATAATTTTGTCTATGGCCATGCTGCGCTGAACAAACAGGATCCAGTCTGATTTCCAAACAGGATCCAGTCTGATTTCAGAAGCTAAGCAGGGTTGGGCCTAGATAGTACTTGGATGGGAGACCACCTAGGAAGACCAGGTGCTGTAGGTATAAAAAATAATAATAATAAAAAATAAGGGATTGTAAGATGACAAGGTCCTTGCAATCTGTGAGGTCAACCAAGGGTTTCCCTGCCTAAAAAAGAAAACAATATTTTATTTTATTTTATGATTAGTTCTGAGCTGTCACGGCCCAGAAAAAGTATTTTGAACACTTACAGATTCTTCCCTACAGCAGTGATCTCTGGCTTTTCTGTGCTCTTGGCACACTTTTGATTACTAGAAAATTTGGTGGAATGTTTGAAGGTATTAAAAGACTCAAAGAGACACCAAACAAATTTGTAATAATTACAGTATAACAATGTATAACAATATTTATAGTGCCTAAAAGTATTCATGAGGTTATTACACTGTTTTATAGCTGATATTTAGCATCAAGACACTAATAGAACCGTTTACCTCCCTGATCTCATTCTTTTATAAACTCACAAAACATAATAAACACAGTCTTTCTTTGGCATTTATCTGATATTGCACCATGTTGTTTGACTCATATTCATAGAAGTGTATCCTCCTCTATAGAAAGCTATACAAACAATAAACTATGTTAATATTTACCTGAAGCAAAAATACACTTACACATAGATTAAAATTTGAAGCACTCTTTTGAAGAGTCTGTCCTGGTACACAATTGAGAATTTTTGTCTTAAATCAAAAATGTGCTTACCTAGTTCAGAGGCCAACAGAGCTTTGAACATTATTGCACAGAATTGTGCTTTTTCTGCACTTGAAGTTTTGTTCTGGTTGCTCAATCTCATGAAAGAGGTAAACTGACAAAAGTAACTAAAGTTACTAAAGTGAAGAGGGATAGTGTAGCTTTTCTACAGACATATAGTACAAAATATGTGGAAGGTATTGATAAGATGTATAAGCTAAAATATAAATATGTTAAGGAAAGATTTACACAACTCAATGCAAGATAGACCCATAATTACTATATATGAATATTGTGAGGACACAAATCTTACTGTTTTCCCATCTTTCCTTTGTGACTATTGGAGGTGGTTCAATGCCTATTTTTAACAGACTGCTTCAGGAACTTAACTCTAGATGGTTTCTTTTTAGCCACAATATGCTTTTAGAGACTTTATGTTTTTTATTATGTTTTAAAAATCTTTGTTGAAATCCTTGATGAAAAGCTAATTAAGTGTGAACTGTACACTGGCTGAATATTTATTCATTCAGCAAATATTAATTGGGTTCTCTTTATGGGCCTAGCACTGTTCAAGGTAAAAAAAACACATGAGGTAATGGGATAGACAAGTTCCCTTCTCTCTGGAAGCTTAATTCTAATGAGGGAGTATAAAAAATAAACAAATAAATGAAGATTAGTAAATCAATTTCAGATAGTTTATAATGCTATGTAGAAAAGAAAAGAAGGTAGTATGGTGGAGAATGCTGACACTGGCAATGGAGGCATAGGAGGGCAGTCCATGGATGGCCTCCCTGAGGGGTCACTGTTTGAGCTGAGATTAAATAAGTCAGAGGAGTCAGCCTATGTAGGTCTGTGAGAGACAATGGCATGTGACTAGCTGAATAACACAATAGTTAAACATTTCGGGTGCTGGAGTCAAATCCCAGCTCTGTCACCTAATTAGCTTCATCTAGGGTAATAATACCTACCTCAGAGTGTTGATTACATAAGAATAAATAGATGTAGAACATTTAGGGCAGTCCTTGAATATTATTATTATTATCATCAACTGGAGACAACATGTTACAGAATACAGCTGTGCAAGGGTCGTAGGGCAGAAAGGCTACTTGTATGTTTGTGGACAGAGAGGGTGCCCTAAGCCTGGAACCTAGAGAGTGGGAGGGAAAGAGGCAGGAGATAAAGTCAGCAACAAAGGCAGAGGATAGATTAATTAGTAAGGCCTTATGGATCAAGATAAATTTTGGTTTTATTCTAAGGACAGTAGGAAACCACTGGGAGTTTTAAGCAAAAGAGTAGCATGGTCTGATTTTTATTTTCAAAAACTCTTTTTGACCATAGAACAGAGAATGAGTTATAGGAAGAGTGATTTGTAAGCAAGTAGAACAAATGAAGAGAGATGATGGTGGCTTGGACAGGGCAATAGTAGTGAAGATGAAGAGAATCAAGATGGACTTGGGGTATGCTTGAAGACAGACCTAAAAACATTTTCTTTTGCCAATGAATTGGAATGTAGAGGAAGAAGGAGAGCCTGTATATGTTTCTGTTGCCTTGGTTGATGTGGATATATTCAGTGTGATTAATAAAAACCATTGATGACCTGTTTGAAGAGTCATCTTTATTAAGCAATACATTAATCTAAAAAGCAGGAGGACATTATATGAGATGTTAAGAAGAAACTAGTGCTTGCTGTAAATATATACTTTCTCGATTAATCAGAGTCAGATTAAAGTTATTAAGGATTAGCATCTTCTATAAAACAATTACAAACATAACTCTTTTATTATTTGCTTTGAAGACCAAATAATAAACTGTTAATAAAATTGTCAATTACTAAGAGATCTACTCTTGATACTATTTAAAAAACAAAAGAGCTCAGAGCGTCAAAAACTAGAGTTGGTTGAGAAACATGGGCAGGCAGGGAGAATAAGCATTATTTGTTTGACAGTGCAATTACAGCTAGCATCAGTGGAGAGAATGCTGTATAATTAACCTTTTTTTTCTGAAGTGAATTAACCTTTTTTTCTGTAGCCACCTCTAGTCTCACATACCTCTCCTATTGTACAGTTGTTCCTTGGTATCCTTGGGGATTGGTTCCAGGACTTCTGCAGATAAAAAAAATCTGTGGATGCTCAAGTTCCTTATGTGGATTTGTATATGCATATGACCTACGCACATCTTTCTACTATACTTTTAATCATCTCTAGATTACTTTTAGTACCTAAATACACTGTAAGTGCTCTGTAAATAGTTGTTATACTGTATTGTTTAGGGAATAATGAAAATAATGACAGATATGTACATATTCTGTACAGATGCAACCATCATAGGACTAACTACATAGTACACATCAGCAACTACATAACATTTTTTTCCTCGAATATTTTTGATCTGTGGTTAGTTGACTCCACAAATGTGGGACTTGCAGATACAGAGGGCCAATTGTCTTCACAAAGTACTTGGTTTGATTTCTTAAGTAGACTGTCTTACTGAAAAAATATTTTTCTTTTTTAAATTAACTCCATTACAAATCAGTTCTTTAAGCTGAAGCAGCATGAGCTTATTTCTCTAGGACCTGACCACTTGTGATTAATGAAATACCAAATCTTAGAATAGAGAAAAGTAAGAAGAACATTGAGACTATTTTTATCAATCTAACATCTTCATTTTCACATTGTCAAGGAACAAATACTGAAACAATGAATGAATATTTTTTGTGTTCTGACTTAATCTCACATACCCTTTTCTTGTTTTTAACACCTTCTTCAGCCCTGTGGACAATCAACAATGTATCTGGGCCAAATGTTTTCTTCAACTACTAGACAATTATTTTGAGCTTATTTCTCATGAGGAAATTTGTCCTTTATTTCTAGCTTTCTTAACAGTGAGGAGAGCAGATAGCCGTAGTATCTAGTTTATAGTGCAGGATAAAAAAAAAAAAACAAACAAGACCTAAAATCATAAATTCTGGTTCCTTTTCTAATTTTTCCAGTTTTCCTGTTGCCATTCTAGGTTTCTCTGAATTACGGCAGTAGCCTCTTAATTGCTCTCACGGTTTCTCTTCTTCCCTTCTGTACTCTCAAAATAGCCAGGGTAATCTTTAAAAATACAAATCACTTCCATGCTTAAAATCCTTCAATGTAGAATAAATACTAAACCCCTTACCATGGCCAACAAAGCCCCCAAACCTCCTCTACAATCTCATTTCCTATACTCTCACCCTTGCTTACTCATTGCCAGCCACTTGACTTCCTCTTTGATCCAGAAAGAGGCCTTTTTCCCCCTACTTTAGGGCCTTTGCATTGCTGTTTCCCCTGCCTGGGGCACCCCAGATTTGCACATGACTGACCCCTCTTATCAGTGAGGCTCAGCTCAAACATGACCTCTTTAGAGAGGCCTTTCTTGGCCTTTCCAAACCAAATCAGCACCTCTCCCCTTCTGTACTCTCTGTCACAGCATCTGCTTCATATTGTTCATAGTACTTATTATGATCTGAAATTATCTTATTTTATTGGTTTACCTATTTACTGACAATCTTTCTCTCCAGGCTATTTAGTCCAGAAAAACAGGGACCTTTTCTGTAATTTTCATGATGTGACTTCAGTGCCTGACACAAAGTTTAGTAAATATCTGTTATATGAATGAGTGGTTTCTCAACCAGTTCCACTGTTATTTACCTATGCTGGGTCAGATACTTGACTCTGTGCCTTACTTTTTCCAACTTTAAAATTGTAACAATTGTGTTTGCCATCGAAGTCATTTTTAGCATGGAGGAGAAAATTTGTTATCTTTATATTTGCAAATATTACTCCTGAATAATGTAATGCTGTTAAAGAAACAAGTAAAGAAATATAGTAGGTACATAATGAAAATGTTCCTAATCGATTTCTTTCTCTATTCCTTTTGATGTTTCTAGAAAGTGACTGAGATATACCAGTTCAAATTCAAATACACAAAAGAAGGAGCCACTATGGATTTTGACAGGTAGAATCTAATTGTTTAATGAACATGAGAAATATATAGGATTGAGGTAAACATAAGCCTCTTGAGGCCAGAGATAGAGCTTATACTTCCTTTGTAAATTCCCCAACAATCCCACAAAAAATTCATTGTTATAAAAAGGGATTGTAAGAATTATTTACATTTCTGAAATCCATAGATTACTGGTAGGAATAGAGGCTTTCTTTCCCTCTTTTTCTCGTTTCCTCATAGGTGATGTTAGTAAGGTCTAAAGGCAGTTAAGTTTAGTGGTAAAGAGTTCCATTTCTTAAGCCCCAGCTCTGACTATGAATGGTTATATAATGTTGGACAGATAATCTCCCTAAATATTGTTTTTCTTGTCTGCACAGTAGAGTGAATAATATCTATTCATGTGGTTGCTGTGGTTATTAAGTTTTAATGAATATATAAAGCTTTGCCCATGGTTGGCACATAATAAACACTCAGTTAATGGTACCTAAGTGGTGGTGGCAATTGTAGTTCATGGGTGACACAGGAATAGGCATTAATGAGGCTGTCTATGTGGTGTTGATTGAAGAACTCCATAGGTTCTCTCTATCCACTAAACCAATATTTCTCAATTGCTATGCCAAGATATTGATCCTTTCTACCCTCAGTTAAGCCAGACTGGACCTGGGGTAGATGAAACCCCTGAACTATCTGCTTATAGACACAAACATTCTCATCTGCTTACCCAAATATGTTGTACAAATATAATGATCTATGTGTGTCCCTGTATAGAAAAGACTGGAAAGGGCTGAATTTTCCTATCAAATCTAAAATTCCAAACTTTAGATATACTAATGGAGTAAATAGCAAAGACAAGGACATTTGCTTTAGAAGGTCCTTAGTGCAAATGGAGATGTTTTATTGAGGAGCAATACTTATTTTCTTCCCAGTAGCTTTTGGATTCAGATAGAGCTAAAAATTGCTGCTGAATAAAATAAGGTGGAGCAGATGATGGTGAAAAGCTTTTGGTAGCAGAGGGCTCCACATCAGGAGGATGAGTTTCCCAGAAAGAAATGGCTGAAGAAAAATGTGGCCTAATTCTCAATTTTCTATACTCTTACCCCAGTTTCATTTACTGCAAATTTGAGGATTTGTCTCCAAGATTCACTTCCTTAATTATCTTCTCATTTGTAAAACTTATAGACAGTACTAAGATGTAAAGAGGAAGTCAGTTCTAGGAATGAGAATTAGAATATTCACCATCATTAGCCAACATTTGCATAGCACTTTATAGATCGCTCAGCACTTTTTATATATATTCTCTTACATAAAACATTGCCTTTTGCTCTCTAAAATTTAAATGTAAATACTATTGACAACCAGATTACTCTCTTTTGTTATGAAAGCACATATGCCAAGAGGTGAGCAATGAAACAGAAAGGCCAAATTTTTCAGCTACTAAGGAAGAAAAAAGGTAATGCATATTACTAATTTTCTAGAAATCAAAGGTAGGAATTTGTTTAAATGATCATTCTTATAAAATTATCTTATCACCTCTTCCATAGTAAAGATAATTTCCCTTCTAAAAGGGAGTCTTAAATACGATTTTACATGAATATGATGTATATTGAAAGATCCCATGAGCTAGATAGCTATAGCCCTTCACTCTGATTACCTATTTCAAACTGGAAAACTCTTAAGTTGTTTAAAAGTGAAACAAGAGCAAATGTATTTACTTAATATTTGTTTTATGAATTCACACTGCCTCCAGTAGTATTTCAATTACTTAGAATTGTTTTTCAGTATTAAGTGCTTATTATGTGAAAGACATTGTGTGGATATATTACAGTCATAATCCTTTCTGAAAACTACTCAAATGTAAGACTAATTGGGGAAGAAAATTTTAGAGAGAAAGAAAGAATATTTAGCGTTGGAAGGTAATTTAATCTAATTTGTTCATTCACTCATTAATTCAACAAAAGTTTATTGTATACTTACTGTAGCTGGCACCAAACTTAATATTGTGGAGATGAAAGATATAGCCATTTATAGTCTAGAGGAGAACATACAAACATTTAAAAACAGAGATGAGGTATGGGGATTAACAGGGAATACTTCCTAGAAGAGGTGACACAAGAGCTAAGCATTAAAGGATGAATTTAGGAGAGTCATGAAGAGAATTGGGAAAAGCAAAAAATAAGCAAAGTGAACAGATATGCAAATACACACGAATGAAAAGGAACTGGTAGTAGTTGCAGATGAAGATGGAGATGAGGGCACAGCTGGTCATGAAAGGCATTATACACACATTTCTTGATTTTGGTTGAAAGGTAATGAATGTAATAGAAGAATTTTAAGCAAGAGAGTGACATGAGCACATTTTCTATTTAGGAAAATAATTTCGGCAGTGATGTGGATAATGTTTTGCAGTGTGAACATAAAGAAAAGCAGGAAGAATAGTCATTGTCATAAACTATGTAAGAATGAGGAGGAGATTTCTCTGAGGGATAACCATATGGTAGAAAGGCCTAGGGCTGATGATTGATTTTATACTTGAAGAAGTGTAGAAATGTGTATGTGAACTCATCTCACAAATGAGTTCCTGACCTAGAGTGTCTAAAAGACTTGACTGAGTTTATTAAGCTACTTAGCAGCAGAGCCAGTATTAGATGTCAAGTTTCCTAATTCCAAATCCATTGCTCTAAATACTATAGCATGTGGTTATTTGTAAATAAAATTTTTAAAAATCAGGTTATGTTTTAAATACCTTAAAAGAATTTGCTATGTAAGAAATCCTTTGTATAAACATTGCAACAAGTACAGTCTCTCCTCTAATTTACATTCTAAAAATAGATTCTATTTTTATTTAATCATATAGTAAAAAATTTTTTTGTATTTTATATGATTGAAAAATATGCTGGTTTTTTTATGTGGTTATAGCAGTAATACAAGCTTCGACAGTGGGACAAATAGTGAAGATATTAAGAAAGCTAGTGTTCTACTGATTCGTAAATTGTATATATTGACGCAGAACCTTGGACCCCTTCCTAACGATGTTATACTTACTATGAAGCTCCACTATTATAATGCAGGTAGGTGGAGACTCTAGTCAAATCCCTTCTTAAATATTGAAATAGTATTTTAAATAAATAGAAGGATTTTGCAAGTATATGAAAGAGATGTCTGTTGCTGCATATGAAGGATTAATCTAACTTGTTCTGTTGAAGCTGTTTTCTTCTCTTTTCATTTTACAGTGACCCCACATGATTACCAGCCCCCTGGTTTTAAAGAAGGGGTAAACTCACACTTCCTGCTGTTTGAAGGGGAGCCTGTAAACCTGCAAGTGGGAATAGTTTCAACTGGCTTTCATAGTATGAAAGTAAAAGTTACAACCGAAGCCACCAGAGTGTCTGATTTGGAGAACAGTCTCTTTCAGGAGAACAACACTACTGAGATTGCCCATCAGGGTCTAGACTGCGATGAGGAAGAAGAAGAATGCAACAACCACGTAAGGCAAAGCTCTAGTGATGCTCTATTTCTTTGGTTAAAAACAGTTGATACTTTTCAGTTCCTACACAGACCATATCATAATAACAGAGTCTAGAGGAGTGTACCTGATATAAAAACTGAAACAAAATTAACCCCTAACCTCAAAGAGTCTTTATTCTAAAAAAGTACTATTTTAAGAAGGAAATATATTTTGTTAGAGGAAATTGTTCATGACTAGAAGAAGAAAAAGACTTTCCAATGTACTTCTTTTGTGAAAAGTACCCATGAATTCAGAAAATTTGGGATTTTCTTTCTTTCATTTATAAGTAATAAATGTAATCAAAAAGAGTGTGGAGGCTTTGCTAGAAATAAATGATGGAGATTTATTTAAGGGTCTTAGAGTTTAAAAACTAGAAACACAACTAGGCAAAAACCTGGAAGTGTTCCAAAGAGAAAGGAAAGTTAAAAGTTGTTATGGCAAAAAGTACATTCTTAAGAATCGTCAGTCCTGCATTCCTAGCCTTAGTATTGGTTCAGGATGGTTGTCAGCCAAATGACAAGCAGTTAAGATGTTGAATGCCAGGTGGTCTGGAAGATGGGTGCTAGGAGGTCTGGTCATGTCCTGGTGATATGGATAATGAATGTCAGGTGGATGTATACATGAGTCCTTCAGGGAGTATATGTGTATTCAGGCATTGGCACAGGACTGAAAAGTTAAAAAAGTTTAAGTTTTCAGAGTAGTTAGAACAAGAATGGAGTCTTTCCTCATGCCTCAACTTTAGTAATGTTAACAATTTTAGCAGCTTGGTTAAAATGACTCCATTTTGTATGTTCCTTATTTTTACTCTTTCCTCACTTATTTTTAGGACTTAAAAATATTCTAGAATTCATTTATTCATATTCACTATAAGTATAAATAAGTTCTTGATTACTAGGATAATTGGGTGGGAGGGAGTTGGGGGAGAAAAAAGTTACGGATAAACTCAAGTCATAGTGAAAACAAAATGATAATCAGCTTTTGGTTATGTAGAGAGAGATAGCTTTGGGGCTAGGTCCCTGGAGAAATCCAAGGGGCTGGGGTTGAAGCCACTGGAACCAAACAAGCTATGAGATCTTTACCTTCCTACTTCCTCAAGGAGAGGCTTGGTGTTGAGTACTTACTAGGGCCTCACTGTGCCCTCGGTAAATCCACACTCTGTTGTCTGGATAAGAAAGTTTACTGAATGCCAACATCTGAGGACATGGTTCCATAGTGTAGCAGTTAGCACATCTGCTTTACATGCAGAAGGTCCTGAGTTCCCTAGTGGAGCCATGGTCCATGGTCTATGGCCATGACACCCTGAGCAAGCCCAATGTCTGATCTCGGAAGCTAAGCAAGGTTGGGTCTGGTTAGTATTTGGATGGGAGACCACCTAGGAAAACCAAGTGCTGTAGGCATAAATAATAATAATTTTAAAAAAGGGTTGTGAGTTAGACATGAAGAATTTTCAGATGCCTAGTGGGAAAGAATGCTATAAAATCTTTTGGGGAGCTTTTTAAAGATTAGGATGCTAATTTATTTGCTTGAGATAGTTTGAGTCCTACTTAAAGATAGGTGACTATAGTAGGTAACCTTTGAAGGTTCCTTCTGGTTCTTTAATTCTATCTTATGTTTAATACATAGAAAAGAGTCTTAATTCAGTTAATTAAAATAACAAAACAACTGGATTTTTTTTTTCATTTTTAGTAAGTATTTTCATAATGTCACACATTATGGATGCAAATTTCTTCTGATTCTACTCAAGGAAGATATAGCCAACATAGATTGGTTTAAAAAATAAAGGTTAAGCAAGAATGAACATGTATTAACTGGATTTTTATCTTTTAAAATTAAGAATTTCTTTTTACCAACTGAAAGCTGGATAACTTGAGAATGAATAATTCAATTGATAGATTAACTGAGACATGTGATAACACTGTTCCTACTAAATTTAGTAGGAACTACATACACTTGACTCTGACACAGGTTTGAACTGTGTGAGTCTACTTACATGCAGATTTTTTTCAATAAATACTTGTACTGTTTTCAGTCTGTGGTTGGGAGTCTGTGGATGCAGAGAGTTGACTGTGTTGATCTATGCCATTGTACATAGAGGATTTAAGCATCAATTGATTTTGGTATCTGTGGGGGTTCTTGGAACTAATGCACTATGATAAAGAGAGACAACTTAAATTTTGGGGGAGTCAAAAGTTATACTTGGATTTTTTACTGTACAGAGGTCAGTTCCCGTAACCCTGGTGTTGTTCAAGGGTCAACTGTGTACCAATATCAGAACTTGTGAAAAACTCAGTGCTTATTGAAGTGCTTATTGACATTTTCCCACTAAGAATTCTGTAGTTTCTTCATAAAATACACACACACACACACACACACACACACACACACACACACACACACACACTTATATACACATAAACATGTAGAACACTTTATTGCTTTCAAAAATATTTTATTTTAAAATGTACCATGCATAGCAGAGTATACAAAATAGTGTGTATAGTTTAAAGAATAATGAGTATCCATATACCCTTCAATTAAGCTGAGAAGTAAAACTTTTTCACTACCTTAGAAGCCACAATGTGACCCATCTTCATTGTATCCTCTCCTTCTCCTACAAAGGTAACCACTCTCCTAAATTCTATGATAACCCTTTCCTTATTCTTCTTTATCATTTTATCATCTATGAGTATATCTGCTTGTTTAAAAATTTTATAGGAATGTAATGATACTCAAGGTATTCTTCTCTGATTTACTTCTTTTGCTCAAACTTCAAAAATGAGATATATCCATTGTGTTCATTCATTTTCACTACTGTAGACTATTCTATATATTCTTAATATTCTTTCTTTTTAATTATTATAAACATTTATGTACACACCTCCTGGTATACATATGTAGGAGTATTACTAGGGAATATACCAAAGAGTCCTGGGGCTTTTCAACTTTATTAGGTAATGCAAAACTGTTTTCCAAAGTGGTTGTACCAATTTATATTCCACTAACAGTGAAGGAGAATGCCCTATACTCTTGTCAACACAATATTATCAGAGTTTATTTTTCTGCCTATCAACTGGACATGAAATGGTCATACCACATTATTTTGATTTGCATTTCCCTGGTTATTACTGAATTTGAGCATCTTTGCATGTATTTTAGCCATTCTGGTTTTCTTATATAAACTATTCAAGCCTTTCATGCATTTTTCTATTGGGTTATTTATCTTTTTCTTTTTTGATTAAAAAAAAAATTCTACATAATTCTTTTTTACTCATTTGCGTTGCAATTTTTTTTTCAGGTTTGTGGCTTGTGTTTTCATTTTCTTTAAGCTGTCTTTTGCTAAAGAGAAGTTCTTAATTTTGATGTAGTCAAATATTTTTCTCTAATATGTGCTTTTGAATAGTCTTAAGAAATCTTTCTTTACCTGAGATCATTTATAATATTCTCCTATATTCTAAAAGTTTTAAGGTTTTTCTTTCTACATTTAAGTTTTTATCTCACTTAGAGTTTATTTTTATTGGGCTATAAGATAGTCCAGACTCCTTTAATATTTTTTAATCCAAGTATATAAAATATACAGAAAAATACACATATCATAATGATACAGCTTAATAAATATTCACAAACTGAACACCAAGGCTGAGGGTGAGGTAAACAAGGTGAGAGTGAGTGTCTCCTTAAATTTCGCTCCCTAGGTATCTTGTTTGCTTCACCCTTGCCCCAGCCCTGTGGAATAAACATGTGAAATCAGCACCCAGACCAAGAAACAAAATACTGCCAGACACTCAGAAAACCCAGTTTTACTTTGTAGTCACTGTTTTACTCAACAAAAATATTTCTACATGATTTCTATTAACATAGTTTTTTTGTTTTTTATTTTATAGATGCAGAATCATAGAGTACGAACCATTTTTTCACTCCACATTATGTTGCAATATTTATCCACATTTTTGCATGTTGTTGTAAACTATTCTCACTATTCATCTAGTCTTAATGGGCATTTGGATAATTTCTTATTTTTGACTATTATGAATAGTACTGCTCTGAACATTCTGAACATGTTTTCTAGTGAAATATACACACATTTCTGGTGGGAATTGAACTGCTAGGAGTAGAATTGCTGAGTCAAGGGATATGTTTTAATACGTACACAAAACAATTTCCAAAGTAGTTGTGCCAATTTACACTTCCATCAGCAATATGTAAGAGTTGTGGTTGCTCCACATCCTCACCAAATCTTGGCATTTTTCATCATTTTAATTTTAGCCATTCTGGTGGGTGTGTTGTAGTATGTCATTGTGGTTTTAATTTGCATTTCCCTGATGACTAATGAATTGAGCACCTTTTCATATGTTTATTGGCCATGTTGGATATCCTCTTTTGTGAAGTGTCTTTTTAAGTTTTTCGTTTTTTTTCCATTGGGTTCTGTTGGATTGTCTTTCAATCTTATTAATTTGTAGATGTTCTGCACATATATTTTATGTACAGGAGCTTTGTCAGATACATGTACTGTGAATATATCTTCAACTTTGAGTTGACTTTTTACTCTTTTGTTGATGTGTTGTGATGAACAGAAAGTTTATTATATTAATTTCAATTAATATATTAATATAGTCTAACTTATCAATTAATTTGGCAGTTTTTATTTTTAAATTTTTTCTAAAGTTTACAGAGACATGCTCTTTTTCTCTAAAAAGGGGAAATACCTATAGAAACAGAAGAGATTTTTTTCTATTTTTGCTCCATTTGTTTTTCTTGGTTATATTTGCCAAAAATCATTATTTTTATCACACTTTTTAAAGTCATCTTTTGCAACTCCTGATCACTTTTATTGCTTTTTAAATTCATTTTCTGTATCATTCATGTTTTGCTTTTATCTTTGCCTTCTTCTATTTCTCTGGTTTGGTTTTGTCTCCCTGACTACAAATTGATCTTTCCATCCATCAATATATATAGACATATATAGCGTATGAGTACTTAAAATTTAACATCTCCAAATGGAATTTCAACTTCTGACCAAACATGCTCTTCCCCTCCCAGATTCCTTATCTTGATATTGCATCATCACTTTACCAAAAAAGCCTGACTAGGAATGTGTTCAACTCCTATTTATTTTTCACTTCTCACATCCTTTTAGTTGCCATTTTCATCTGTTTTGTCTTTGAAATATTTCTCAAGTCTGGCCCTTTTGCTATTGTGCTGATTCAGACTACCATCATTGCTTTCTTGGTGAATGACAGCTGAGTCTCCTAATGAATGTCCCTGAGGTCAGCATTGCCTCTCTCTAATCTGTCTTCCAGAGTGACAGAGAATGAGAGTAGTAAAACTATGATGATCATTTTCAGGTATTTCAGGTCGATTTATTTTGTGTAATTTCAAGGGCAGAATGAGAGCCATAAATGAAAATTACAGGGGAGAAAGGGAACAGGTTGATTTTGGCTCAACAGAAGAAAGAACTTTTTCTTAAACCATCCTGTCAATTCTGTTCTCATTTTTACATATTTCATCTCCTCCAGTCTTTGCCTATATATATATATATATATATATATATATATATATACATATTTCATCTCCTCCAGTCTTTGCCTATATATATATATATATATATATATATATATATATTTTTTTTTTGTATATGGTGTACATATAATCATGGTGTACATATAAATCTGTTTTACTTTTATATTTGACATTAATATGATATATGTCTCACCTTAATCTTTATATTTTTAATTTTAATGACCTTTATTTCATTTAGATACTTGCTTGACTATTTGTCTACTTTTAGACATTTTGGTTAATTCCTGACTTTGCTATTATAAATAGTGTTGTAATAAATACCTTTGTATGTATGACAGATTTATTTTTTATTTTCTAAGAATATAGTATTAGGAGTTACATTTACAGGAATTTGCAGAAAATTTGGATAGCTCTCGAATAAGTATTACCAAATCATTTCCAGAAGCTGCCAGCTTCTTCACCTCCTCAGAATGGATGTTCTAACAATGACAAGTACTTAATAAATCTGGCTGTCTTGAGAAGGGTGAATGCCTTGTTACCAGCTGTGTGCAAATATAGATATATACTGTTTTCAAAATAGAGTATAGATTATTGTCTCTGGGTGTTACAAGAGAAAATCATGACTGAGGGGGAAGATTGAACTAGATTGACCTCTGAGATCTCTTCCATGCTAAGATTCTCTGGGGTATTTTTTAAATTCCAAGTAAGAGCATAATGCCCTGATAAGCACTGTGAGGAAAATAGACATAAAAAATATAATTTCAACCTCTGAGAAATCTGGTTGAAGAGATAATACCTACATAATATAATGAGAAATAATACTGGAAAGTGTATGAATGATAGAAATAATTTTAACTAATATATTGAGCGTATTCTCAGGGCTTTACATATATTATCATTTTTAATCTTTCCAACTATTTTATGAGGTAGATTCTATTATCTTGATTTTACAAGTAAGAAAACAGACTTAGAGAAATTAGGCCAAGGTTATGTACACAGTGAATAAGTAGCCGGCCAGAATTCAAAACAAGACAGTTAGACTCCAAAGTCTTTTTTGTTCTTAGGGTACAGAATAAGGATAAAATGGCACTGTGTGGGAAGGTTTCGCTGAATTGGTGATTTTATGTATAATTCATATTTTGATTGGCAGAAAATAAGATGGAGGACATTCCTGGCAAGTTGGAAAGAACGGTATAGTAGCATAAGGACTTTGTCTCTATGACTTAAAATTCCAATACTGAACTTCCACACCTTTTCCTATATAATACATGGCTTTGCTGAAATTTCTACTTTTTGATAACCTCTAACTCAAAGATTTTTTAAAAAACTTTTTTAAATTATAAATTTTTTTTTATTAAAAGAGAGTTTATAAAATCTTGATCGAATAGCTTTACTGCTTTTTTGTCAGTAATCTATAGTAAAACAGCAATTTAACATAAACTTGTTGTGAGAGTATTTTAAGATTAAACAAGTTATAATTTTTTCAGGTTATTCCTTATCTTCATCACAGAAAGACAAACATAAAAAAATTTCTATGAGTAGTCGAAATTCAGTATTTGTATTATTCATTTTCTGATGTGATCTCTAAGATCCAAGGAAAAATATAAAAGTAAAGTGGTGATCGGCAGTGTATTCAGAAATGATAAAAGCACACAAACTTGAAATTGAAAAATTCTTAAATTATAAGAATTCTTAAAAGCTAATTCTACTTGTAAAAAAGGACATGGAACTTGCCAAGTAAGAGATAAAAAAAATCCTAGGACAAAATATGGTTATGTAGATCGGTATGACAAACCCTATCCTAAAAGTGTCCTTATTTTATCTGCCTCCACAACACCTTTGGGACAGGCCTACATTCCTAATGGGAATTAAGAGGTAGTTTGGGCTTAAGACCTAGCTAGTAAGGCTGTACAAACACAGCGACACCTCACAGTGCTCTGGGAAGTTCGGCCTGTTTTCTCTATTATAATCAATTGGACAGATAGCAGTAGACATAAACAGCAGAAAGAGATTCCTGAACCGTTTTCTTTAAAGAAGTCACCTATATGGTGACAACACATGTTCTGGAATTGGAATCTTATTTCAGTTTTATGTTAAGTTTAACTGTTGAAGGAAACAGGCTTCTTAAAGACTAGTAATTACTGACACACACAGACAGCTATAAAAAGATGGAGGGCTAATGTTGCCCAGGTTTACTTTAGAGAGCAATGATCCTAGTTTATTAAGCCATTGCAGCTCTTTGGGAATTCATATATTTATCAAAATTTTGGGTAGGGGTCTATATACTGTAACTTTCAATTTTCCTGAGATCCTATAAGTCTTTTGATAGAAAAGAGTTTCTAGCTACTCTGTACAGATTTTTTTCTTGACCTATTCTGTACCTAGGAATCTTGATCCAAAATGATGTATTTTTCTTATTTGTAACATATTAATTTAAGTGAAGCATAAATAATTTATGTAAATGATGTTTTTTGAGGATGAGAATATTATTTTATTATGAGACCCACAAGTACTTCTAAAGAATCAATTCAATAGCTTATCATTTGATCTAGTTACAATGAATGGTTTGCTTTTTACACATATGTCCAAACATATACACTATATCTCACTAACTTCCAAGTGTAGTAAAAAAAATGGTTTCCATTTTACATGATTTTTGTGTTTTATTTCAATTAAAAAATGGTATTTTGAGGTAGCTTTTTTCTTTCTGATGAATTCCACAAAAGAATATCTTATTATAACAATGTATGACTTACCTGGATGCATTTTTTTTTCCTGTGTGAAGTCCACGTCTCACCCTTTTGTGCTAACACATTTGATTAAAGTGTAAATGATTTGTTTTTGAAAAATTAGAATGTAAAATACATTGGTGCCAAAGTAAATGGTATCATTTAATTGACAGGTACTTTCTGAATTTCTTAGAACTGCTTTGTATTCTATCCAATGGATTAAAACAAGAGGCTTTTCATTCAGAAACTTTTTTCCCACTAAACAGTGAACTTAAGTTTTGCAATTTTGAGGAATAGCCTGATGATTTTCATAGCATCACATCTATGAAGCATATATGCCTTGTTTGATACAGTGTAGTATTGGCAAGAATATCTTAGATTCTTGGAAGTAGAGTTGATTATTGAAAACATTGGGGGAGGTACATTATCTGCAGAAAATATTCAGACTTAAAAACCACACATCATTCTTTCTTTATCATGGGGCTATAGTCCTTTTCACAAAGTTTCTTTTTACCAAAAAGGAAATTTTTAATTACATTTTCTGTTTTGCATACAGAATGTAATTATTTTCCTTTGTTAACTATGCAAAGATGACGAAAGTTGGTTACTTTCCTATCAGTCTTATAATTCATTTCTTTTTTATATAAATCATTCTATAATATATCAGTGAATTATTTTCTTACTGTTGTGAGTAGGAAGAGTCACACTGATGATCTGTCTGTATTTCACTCATATAAAGAAAAAATATGTTGATATATATTATAGCAAAAGAAAAGTTGAGCATAGTGAGTAATCTTAGGTAGAAAACTTTGGATGTTACTATTATTAAATTCTAGCATTAAAATAAGTTTTGTAAAAAAAAAGAGTAAGACTAAAAATATTCTGTTTGTTAAAAACAAATGCCTGTAATAGTCTGAAATAATGTTATCATATTAAAAGCAGCATAATATTAGGTTCTATTTAAATTATAATTTTTTTCAAAATGAAAACGGGATTTAGTCAATTGCACATTGGAAAATATAACGATAATGTCACTTAGTTATCTAGAACTATTCAGTTGGTGATTTTTCTAACATTTATATGTGCTTCTAATTTCCCATTTGAGGTTCAATTATCTATTGTCTAGATTATAGTTCATAACAAATTTAGGCATAGTAGGGAAAGTATTAGGATCTCAAAATTGAGATCTAAGACTTCAAAGGACCAGTGCTTCAGTCAATTGTAAATAAGAGCTAGAAACAAGTACATATACTTCAGAGAACCTCAAATTTGCTTTTCCTGCATAATGGAGGGCCCTTCCTGCTTCGATAAGCAAATTGAGAACAAACAGAAACATTATAGCTAATGGCATTATTTTGATAATTAAATAAGTCTACACAAAGCTAATTGTGATGAAATTTTAAAATAATATTCTAAAATATTCTAATCAACTACAAGTTATCAACATTTATTCACTCAAATTTATATTGAAGCCTATCTTGCTTGAGTCACTATATAAAGCTAGTATACACAAAGATAAATAGGTCTAATGAATCTCTGATTCAAAATTGCTTAGGAGAAATGAAACATAAACACATGGCTGTTGTATTAAAAATAACAATAATTATTTAGTACTTACTAAAGGCTGTATGTACACATGGCCTCAATTAGTCCCAACAATTTTGCATATCATTTTATAGCTCAAGAAACAGAAGTTCATAGATCTTAAGTAGCATGTTCAAGGTTTCCCAAGTAGAAAGCATCAGATCAGTATTTGAATCTAGGTCTCTCTGGCTCTAAAACTTCATGCAGAGGAAAATATGAAAAATTCCACAAGACAGCAAGCACTCTATAGAATGATCAAATTCCACTTTTAGTCATGAAGGAATATTGTAACAGACTTGCTCTCCTGCTTGCTCCCCTGGCCCTATACTTAGCCATCATGTTAATGCTAACTGCATTCCCTGTGCCATGCTCCCCATCCTTGTGCCCAATTATCAATTACTAATTTGTACTTCTTTAACCCTTCACCATTCTCCCAGCCCTCCAATCCCCCTCCCCTCTGTCACCAAATTGTCCACTATATTTATGAATATGTTTTTTATTAGTTTGTTCTTTTGTTTCTTAGATTCCACATATAAGTGAAATCATATGGTATTTATCTTTCTCTGTCTGACTTATTTCACTCAGCATAATAACCTCTAGGTCCATCCATGTCATTGCAAATTGTAGGATTTCATTTTTTTAATGGCTGAGTAATATTCCATTGTGTGTGTGTGTGTGTGTGTCTATATATATATATATATATATATACATATATATATATATATTACTGAGTTTTTTTTAATGCTCTAATGTACTGTCTTTGCTGGAGAAAAATGAATAGTTGGCAGTTATTGGGCATAATGTTCTGTAGATGTCTGTTAGGTCTGATTGGTTTATACTATTATTCGTGTCTTTTATTTCCTTTTTAACCTTATGCCTAGTTGTCCTATTCATTACTGAAACTGGAGTATTGAAGTCTCCAACTATTATTGTTGAATTGTCTGTTTATTCTGTCAGTTCTATCAGTTTTTAATTTATGTGATTTTCTGTGTTTTATATATATATATATATATATATATAATATTTTTATAATTATTTTCTGTTCTTGACAGATTGGCTCTTTTATTATCATAAACTGTCCCTCATTATCTCCAGTAACAATGTCTGCATTTTGATTATTACATTATTTAATCCATTCAAATTAATGTTTTATTGATATAGTTAGATTTATGACTGATATTTTGCTTTGTGTTTTCTGTGTTCTCTATTTTTAATGAAGCTTTTACATTTCTTTAATGATTTTTTTTTGCTATATGTATATATATTTTTAATTAGTTGCTCTAGGGCTTGTCATTTACATATTAACTCATCAGAATCAGCTTCAGGTTTATGCTAGTTTAATTCCAAGGAGATATAGCAATATTACTCCTATATAGCTCTAATTCCTTTGACTCATTTTTGTAGTTTTATTGTTACCTGAATTACATCTATTAAAGTTACAAACCCAACAATACATTGTTATAATTATTACTTTACTATCTATAGTTATTTCCTCAGCCCTGTGTAGCTTTGTTCCCACTTACCTCCTTTGGACTGATGCTGGCAAATATAGTACAGTTCCCTATGTTGTAGGTTAAACAATATATTATATACATATTATTTTGTACTTCTTAAATCAATTAAGAGAAGAAAGGAAAAAATATTTCTTTACAAATACATAATTACCAATACCACTGCTCTTTGTTTTTTTTTTATGTTGGTTCAAATTATCTGCGGGAGTATTTGTTTTCGACTGGAAGCATTTTCTTTGGTATTTCTTGTAAAGCAGGTGTTCTAGCAACACATTCAATTTTTGTTAATCTGGGAATGTTTTTTAGTTTATATTTTTTTGTTAAAGATAACTTTGCTTGACATAGGATTCTTGGTTGACAGTTTTTCTTTGAGATCTTTGAATATTCTATTCTACTGCCTAATTGGCCTCCATTGTTTCTGCTGAGAAGTCAGCCATTAACCTTATTGAGAATCTCTTGTAAATGATGGGTTATTTTTTCTTGTTTCTTTTAAGATTTTCACCTTGTCTTTGGCTTTTAGCATTTTTGATATGGTGTATCTGTTTGTGGATCTCTTTGTATTTATTTTAATTGTAGTTCAGTGAGCTTACTAAATGCATAGGTTAGTGTTTTTCAATAAATTTGAGATAGTTTCAGTCATTATTTCTTTAAATATTTTTCTCACTTCTCTCCCCTTCTAGTACTCCATTATAGATATGTTGGTATGCTTAATGGTGTTCACCATTTCTCTGAAGCTCTTGTCATTTTTCTTCATTCTTTTCTCTCTGGTTTTTGGATTGCATAATTTCTATTAATTTGCTTCGAGTTTGCTAATCTTTCTTCTGCAAATTCAGATTTACTGCTCAACCTCTCTAGTGAATTTTTCATTTGTTATTGCACTTTTCTATTCCAGAATTTACATTTGGTACTTTTTAAAATTTGTAGCTCTTTATTGATATTCTGTATTGGATGTGACACTGTTGTTATACATTCTTTTGATTTTTTAAATAATAATTTTATTTAATTCTTTGATCATATTTATAATGGATACTTTGAAGTGTTTGTATGTTAAATTTGATATTTGTTTGTTCTCACAGGCATTATCTGCTATCTGCTTTTTTTTCTAGTGTATAGGTCATACCTTCCTGTTTCTTTGCATAATTTTTTTGAAACTTTACATTTTAGATAATATGGTTGTGGTTCTTCTCTCACCACCTGGGGCTTGTTATCATTATGTCTTCACTTATTTGTTTAGTGACGGGTGGATTATTTTAGTGAAATATACTTCTCTTCTGTAGTATTAAGCTTCTGAAGTTGCTATTCAGGTAATGCAGCCTTAGATATGCCCACTGTCATCTTGGGATGATGATGGTTTTATCACGTCTTTTTTGACTGTCTTTTTCCATGACCGCACCCAGCTGTTAAATTCAACTAAGTGCTGGTGACTGTTTACAACAGTGTTCTAGGCATAAATTTTTCTGTAGAGATTAGTATAATCAATTTGGGCTCCTTTGAAGGTATAGTTCCTGAGGTCAATGTTTAAGATTTGTTCTGACCTCATGAGGGCTGCTCCCAGCTGCCTCTTTTCCTGAGTGTCTCCTGCAAACTAGCCAGCCTACAGTTTAGCCTATATCTCTAATGATTCTACCAATATCCTCTTAATTTTTTTCAACATAACTTCCATTGTATTTGAGAGAGCCCTTTGCCTTGAATTCTTTTATATCCTGTTGTGAATAAGTTACTTCCCTTGGAAAAATTTTAGGAGCTATATGCTTTATATCCTGCTTCTGCTCTCTGGTAAAATCTTTAAGCTATAAATCTGTAACTGGGGATTGGGACAATGGCATGCATGTCTCTGAGTAGCATTCCCAGTTTAGGAACTGAGTGCAAGCAGAAGAGAGGGAGCACTGGCTTCTCAGTTTGCTTTTCCTAACATGGGACCACTGTCTTATGAGCCAGGGAAAGAGTGATTGGGGGTCTGGCACTCTTAGAAGTGCTGCACCCAGAGTAGAACATCAATTTCATCAGGGAGGCTGGGTGGAACAAAGGAGCCATGGCTCTTGACCATACTGACACAGAATTTAACCTCAGCAATACATAGCTAGAGCTGGGATGAGAAATGCTGATGTCCTGACCCTCTAATAAAGATAGCTCTCTGAGTAAGAGCTGGAAGAGAGGGTGCTATGTGTTCTTGGCTGTACCAGTTTGGAGTGGAGGGGAGTTTCACAGAACTAGGACAGTAGAGAGAGTGGTTTTGGTTCAAATACCACATGCTTTTGTTATTCTTGCCAAAATTTAGTAAATTTTCTTGTATAGGGTTTTCTACATCTTGCTATATGCCCTTAGGACTATTCTAGGGACTTTACTATTTAATTTAAATAGTTTTCACCAGTTTTCCTGGGGGCAGGTCTGTGCTACACCTCATACTGATGTGATGGAAATTGATCTCTTATACAACATTCTAACAAAATTCAAACTATAGGGAAAGATAATAGATAAATAAGTTCCAAGGCTGAATGTGAGATTTGACTACAAAGAGGCATAGTGGAATTTTGGGGGATGATGCAGCTGGTGTATATTTTTATCTGTATTCATTTGTCAAAATTCACAGAAGTGTATACTAAAAAGGATATTTACTGTATATAAGTTATACTTAAATAAAACGAATAGGAAAAAAGCTATGCTCAAGGATTTAAAGAAAAACATAAATATAATAAGGAGAGATATGGATAGTGTTAAAAGGGGAGGCAAATAGACTATAGAGCTTAAAATACTATATCCGAAATTTTAAAATATCATTATATGGGTTTAGCAACAGATTAGAAACTACAAAAAAAATATTAGTGAACTTTTAAGATAGAGCAATAGAAAAGAGCCAAACTGAAGCATAGAGAGGGAAAAAAAACTCTTAAAAACAAAACAAAAAGAATAGTACCACAGTGACTTATGGGATAACATCAAGTAGTCTATCTGTAATCAGAATCTCAGAAATTAGGTGGGAGGTTTAAAATATGGCTATAAGTTTTACAAATTTGGTAAAAATGATAAACACACTTTAGCAGAAATAATGCAAGCTCTAAGACACTGAAATTACACCTTTAAAGTGCTTGAAGACAAAAGCTTTCAAACTTGAATTTTATACCCAGCAAAAATATTTTTAAAAAATTAAAGTGAAATAAAGACATTTTTAGGGGAGAAAAAAAGCTGAAGGAATTTGTTGTCAATAGACCTAAAGATATAAAACATGAAACAATAAATTACACAGAAGAAAATAGGTACTAAACTTATGGACCTTGGTTTTAGAGAGGATTTTATGATTTGACCTCAAAGGCAAGAGAAATAAAGGTAAAAATAAATGAATGAGACTATAGCAAACTAAAAAGCTTCTGTACAGCAAAAGAGATCATCAACAAAACAAAGAGGCAATCTTTTTTTTTTTTATGGTGAGGCAACTCTTGGTTGACCTCACAGATTGCAAGGATCTTGTCAGCTTACAATCCCTTATTTGTTATTTTTTATGCCTATAGCACTTGGTCTTCCTGGGTGGTCTTCCATCCAAATACTAACCAGGCCTGACCCTGCTTAGCTTCCGAGATTAGATGGGATCGGGCTTGTTCAAGGTTGTATGGCCATAGACAAGAGGCAACTCTTTGAATGGGAGAAGATATTTGCAAGCAATGCCTCCAATAAGGGCTTAGTATCCAAAATGTGTTAAGAACTCATACAATTCAACAACAAAAAATGAAACAATCCAATTAATAAATGGACAGGGGACCTGAACAGACACTTCTTCTGAGAAGACATACAAATGGCTAATAGAAATATGAAAAGATGCTCAACTTCACTGCTATTAGAGAAATGCAAATCAAAACCACAATGAGATATCACCTCATCTATAAGAATGGCTATTATCAACAAGACAAGCAATAACAAGTATTGGAGAGGTTATAGGTGAAAAAGAACCCTCATATACTGCTGGTGGGAATATAAATTGGTACAACCACTATGGAAACAATATGAAGGTTCCTCAAAAACTTAAAAATAGAATTACCATATGACACAGCAATCCCTATTCTAGTTATCTACTAAAAATTTTGAAAACATTTATCCATAAAGATATATAAACCCTGATGTTTACTGCAGCATTATTTATTGTGGCCAAGACATGGAAACAACTGAAGTGTCCTTTGATAAACAATTGGATAAAGAAAATGTGGTACATAGATAGAACAGAATATTACTTAGCCATAAGGAGAGATGAAATACTGCCATTTGTGACAACATGGGTAGATCTTGATGTAATAATGCTAAGTGAAATAAGTCAGACAGAAAAGGTTGAGAATTATATGATTTCACTCATATGAGATAGAAAACTAATGAACAAGACAAATAAACAAAAACTCAGACAGACAATAGTTCAGTGGTTACCAGAGGGAAAGGGAGTGTGGTGGGGAGGTAGATAAGGGTAAAGGAAGTCAAATATATGGTGATGAAGGAGCTACAACTTTGGCTGGTAAACACATAATACAGTATACATATGATATATTATTGAATTGTTCACCTAAAACCTATATAATTTTATTGACCAATGTCACCTCAATAAATTTTATCAAAAAAATATTAAAGAACTTTAAGTTGAAGGAAAATTATATGAAATGGATACTTGGATCTACACAAATATGTCGTCAAATAAAAGGAATTTGTGTCATTTAAAAATTTTCTTAAAGATAATTTATGGTTTAAATAAAAATAATAACATTATATTGTAGAATTTATAATATGTAGAAGTCAAAGTATGACAATAGCATAAAAGACAAGAGGCAGGAAGTGATAGTATATTGTTGTAAGATTATGTGTGAAGTAGTATAATGTTACTTGAAGGTAAATTCTGTACATAAAATATGCATTTTATAAACCCTTAAGGAAATCATTAAAAACTGATATAACTAATAAGTCAGCAGCCAAGATAAAATGGAATATTAAAAAAATACTGAATCCGAAAAGGCAGTAAAAAGGGAATGAAGAAAAGATAGGACAAATAGAAATATGCAAAAAAAAAAAAAAGAAAGAAAAGAAAGAAAGAGAAAGAAAGAAAAAAAGAAAGAAACTGGACCATTTTCTTACACCATATACAGGAATAGGCTCAAATGGATTAAAGACTTAAATGTAAGACCCAAAACCATAAAACTTCTAGAAGAAAACATAGGCAGTAATCTCTCTGATATTTCTAATAGTAATTTCTTTTTGGATATATCCCCTCGAGCAAGGGAAATGAAAGAAAAAATAAACAAATGGGACTACATCAGACTAAAAAGATTTTGCACAGCAAAAGAAACCATCAACAAAATGAAAAGACAACTGACTGAATGGGAGAAGATATTCGTTTATGATACATTTGACAAGAGGTTAATATGCAAAATATATAAAGAACTTATACAACTCAACAACAGAAAAACTAATAATCCAATTAATAAATGGGCAGAAAACCTGAATAGATGTTTCTCCAAAGAGGAAATACAGATGCCAATAGACATATAAAAAGTTGCTCAAGATCACTAATCATCAGAGAGATGCAAATTAAAAACCACAATGAGATATCACCTCACATCTGTCAGAATGGCTATCAACAACAAATCAAAGAACAAGTGTTGGCAGTAATGTGGAGAAAAGGGAACCCTCATACACTGTTGGTGGGGTTGCAAATGAATATAGCCATTGTGGAAAACAGTCTGGACTTTTTCCCAAAAAATTAAAAATGAATATACCTATTGACCCAGCAATTGCACTTCTGGGTATTTATCCAAAGAAAATCAAAACAATAATTCATGAAGATTTATGCACCCTTATGTTCATGGCAGCACAATTTACAATAGCCAAGATATGGAAGTAACCTAAATGCCTATCAACAGACAATCAGATAAAGAATATTAATCAGCCATTTAAAAAATGAAATCTTACCATTTGCAATGACATGGATGGACCTAGAGGTTATTATGCTGAGTGAAATAAGTCAGACAGAGAAAGATAAATACCATATGATTTCACTTATATGTGGAATCTAAGAAACAAAAGAACAAACTAATCAAAAACAGACTCATAAATATAATGGACAGTTTAGTGACAGACGGAGGGGTTGATGGACTGGGAGAATGGGGTGAAGGGTTAAAGAAGGACAAATTAGTAGTTGATAGATGGTCACAGGGATAGGGAGCACGGCACAGGAAATGCAATTAGCATTAATATGTTGGCTAGGTGGAGGGCCAGAGGAGGGAGGTAGCATTTGGGGGAATCATTTTATAAACTATATAGATGTCTAACTAATGTATTGTATACTTGAAACTAATTAAACTAACTAACTAACTAAGTAAAATGATGGATAAAGATATACCACACAAAGACTACTCTAAGTAAGAAAGCTGTAGTAATAATATTAATATCAGACAAAGCATACTTTAGGATAAGGAATATATATTATAAGAGATAAAGAGGGATATTGTAAAATAAAAAAGAAGTCTATCTTAAATGTATATACAGTTAATAACAGAGCTTTAAAATACAAGAATCAAAACCTGACAGAACTACAGGAGAAGTCAACAAATCAGTAATTATAACTGGTGACTTAAGCACTCCTCTCTCAATCATGAAACAAACAGAAAATTAGTAAGAATATAGAAAACTTAATACACTATCAATCAATTTGATTTTGTTAACCTTATAAAACCCTCCATCCAGTAACTATAGAATGCATATTATTTTCAGGTGTTTGTAGAATATCCACCAAGTTAGACCATATTCTGAGTCATAAAACAAGTTTCAGTAAATTTAAAAGGATTTTAATGTTGCAGAGTATTTCTCTGATCACAGTGGAGTCATATTAGATATCAGTAACCACAATATCTGGGAAATATACAAAAAATCAGAAAATACTGAAAATATCAATATAATTGGTAAACCTCTAGCTAGCTTGGTTAAGAAATAGAGAATACAGAAATTACAAGTATTGGATAGGATATTGCTACAAACCCCATAAACATTAAAAGCAAAATAAGGGACTATTGTTAAAATTGTATTCTGATAAATTTGATAAACTTAGATGCAATAGACACTTCCCTTGAAAGACAAAAATTACCAAACTAACTTGTAGAAATAGGTAAACTTAATCCTATTTTGTTTAAAGGAATTGAATTCATAACAAATTCTTCACATAAAGGGAACTCTAGTCAAGATGATTTCACTGGTGAATTCTATGAAACAAGGAAGAAATAATGCTAATATTTAACAAACTCTTTAAGAATATAGAGGAGAAGCCTTCACAACTCATTTTATGAGGCTAGCATTATTCTGATATTACAACAAAACAAAGACATTATAAGAAAACTATGGACCGACCAATATCCCTTATGACTATAGATGCAAATTGTTCTTAACAAAGTATTAGCAATATATGGAAAAGATAATTGTGACTAGATGGGGTTTACCCCAGGAATGCAAGGTTGGTTTAAGAGTTAAAAATCAATCATGTAACTTGCTGTAGTAACAGAATAAAGGAGAAAAACCATAGGATCACCTCTAAAGATGCATAAAACAAAATTCAACATTCATTTTTAATTTTTAAAAGAAATTTCTAAAAAACAAGGATGAGAAGGAAACTTTCTAACATTATAAAAAACATTTAGAAGAACCTGAATGTAATATCATACATAATGGTAAAAGACTAAACACTTTGCAACTAAAACAGGATATCAGTTCTTACCACTTCTATTCAATATTACCTTAGAGGTCCTAGTCAATAAATTAAGATAAGGTTAAGAAACAAGAGGCACACAGTTTGGAAAGGAAAAAGTAAAACTGAATTTCTTTGAAATTGATATGATTGTGTACCTAGAAAATCCTAAGAAATCTACAAGAAGGACACTACCAGGATTAATACATGAATTTAGTAAAGTTCCAAGATACAGAATCAATACATAAAAACCTAATGTATTTCTTTTTACTATCAATGAAAAATTGGAAAATGAAATTTAAAAATATTATCTACAGTAACATAAGAAGTCATGATATACTTAGAGCTAAATTAATGACATATGCTGAGACCTTTACAATGAAAACCAAAAAACATTACTGAGATAAATTTTAAAAAGATCTAAATAAATGCAGAGGTTTACCATGCTCATGGATTGGAAGACTTGATTAAAATGTCCCTTTCCCCAAAATGATCTATACATTCAATACAATCCTAGTCGAAACTCCACAGGCTTCTTTTGTATAAACTGATAAGCTGATTCTAAATTTTAAATGGAAATGCAAAGGACCTAGAAAAAACATAAAACTTTTGAAAAAGAACAAAGTTGGAGAACTTAGTCTATCAGATATTGAGATGTAAAGGTACAGAAAATAAGACAGAGCTATATTGTGGTAAAAGACATATGAATCCATAAAACATAAAGCAGAGTTCAGAATTATACCCACGCATATATAATCAATTGATTTTTTTACGAAGATACCAAGGTAAAAGATATTTTTCTCAACAAATTGTACTGGAGCAACTGGATATCCACACAGGAAAATTGAACCGTAATTCTTACCTCATACCACACACAAGATTAACTCAAAATAGATTAAGGACCTACATATAAGAGCTAAAACTATAAAACTTCTAGAAGGAAACAGAATTTTTAGCAAAATTTCTTAGGCAGCTTTCTAAAAGCACTATTTATAGAAGAAAATGGTGATAAATTAGACTTTATCAAGATTAAAAATTTCTCTTTTGAAGACTTTGTTTAGAAAATGAAAAGGCAGGCCAAAGTCTGGAAGAAAATGTTCTTAATCATACATTTGACAAAGAATTGGTATTTATAATATATAATTTTATGAAAGCATATTATATAGATTGTTTTTAAAAATGTCCAAGAATTTGAAGAGACATCTCACAAAAAAATATACCAATGGCCAAATAAGCATGTGAAAAGATGCTTAGTGTCATTAGTTGTCAGGGAAATGCAAATTAAAACCAAAATGAGATACTAGTACACATTCACTAGAATGACTAAAATTAAAATTAACAATACCAGGTGTTGTCAAGGATGTAAATCTTTTGGAATTTTAATACATTGCTGGTTGGTATATAACATGGTACAACCATTGGAGAACACTTTGTGAATTTCCTGTAAAGTTAAACATACACTTAGTATATAATGTAGCAATTTCACATGTTGTTATTTATCCAAGGGAAATAAAAATATATAATCAAAAAAAGACACACATAAATGTTTATAGCAACTTTATTCATAATAGTTTCAAACTGGAAACAACTCAAAAGCCCATCAACAGGTCAAGGGATCAAGAAATTGTGATATCTTTTGTACAATGAATTATTGTTAGCAATAAAAAGAACAAACCAACCAATACATGCAAAACTGAGAAGAAATTTTTAAAAGACTGCAAAAAGTCAGACAACTGAAGGACTGGTTCAATAAATTTTGATAGACCAATAAAATGAAGCACTATGTAGTCATTAAGAACATATTAGAGAAATAAAATTATTCATCTGGAGAAAATATCTGTACTTTTTTGGTAAATGAAGGTAAAATAAAACCAGCATCCTAATAGTCTTCCAATAGATAATATAATCTGGGTTATGTCATAACTTACACTTACGTTTTTATAACTATATAATTTTATACAGAGCTGAGTTACACAGTAAGCCATGATTGCTCTTCCTTTTTTGCATATGTTTTTGTTTTCCCTGCAGTTAATAAGTTTTCTTTATATTTATTCCTAATTCAACTTCAAACTTTCTGCTAATTATCTAAACTTGAACTGTCCAAAAATGTTACCAACTAACCACATGTGGCTATTAAAATTTAAATTAATTTTAATTAGATAAAATGATAAGTTTAGTTCCTCAGTCACACCAGCCACATTTCAAGTGCTCTGACTAGTGACTACTGTATTTGACAGAGCAGATATGGAACACTTCCATCATTACAGAAACATCTAATAGCCAGTGCTGGTCTAAATCTCCTTTCAGATATTCAGAAGCAATAATTTTATCCTCACCGAGAAATTTCTCCTGAAGCTTTTCACCTTTGAACAGATCTGGACAGCTGCTGTCTGGTGCTTGGCTCTCATCCTGAAATCTCCCTTCACCAATTTCCAGGGAATTCTTTTCCTCTCCTGTGTTAGATTTCTTGTTTCCTTTTCTTGGTATACTCCCTCATTTCCATGGAGCATATCCTCTGGTAACTCGTAGAGATGGGTAATGGAAAGTAAGATTTTGAGGTTTGACATGCCCTAAGAATATTTTGCTCTTATGTTTGATTGAGAGTTTGGCTGGAAATAAAAATCTAGGAGGACAATTATTTTTTATGAGAATTTTGATGCATTGTTTCTATGTCTTCTTGTTTTGTGTGTTGCTCTTAAGAACTTCCAAACCATTCTGTTTTTTGTATATTATCCTTTCTTTGCTGTCTGGAAGCTTTCCCCTTAGGTTTTTGAAATCTCATAATGTTCTGCCTTGATGTAGGTCAATTTTCATTCACTAATTGTGCTTGTCACTCAGTGGCCCATTTGATTTTAGTAACTTGGGTTACTCCTTCAGTTTTGGTAAATTTCCTTGAATTATTTCCTTGAAGAAAATAATGTCCCTTCAAATTTCTCTGTTCTTTTTTTTCTGGTTCCCCTAATATTTTGATAGTGGACCTCCTATATAGGTACTCTTATTTTAAAAAATCTTTTCTCTCCAATTTTTCATCTCTTTGTGCTTTTGTTTTGCTCTTGTGGATAGGTCCTCAACATAATCCTACTCTTCTATTGAGTTTTCACTTATGCTATCATATTTTCATTTTCAAGAGCCTTTTGTTGTTCTTTGAATGTTTCACTTTATGGCATCCTGTTCTTCATGCTTATAGAGTTGCCTCTTATCTCTGAGGATATTATCTCTAAATAGATTTCTTCTCTCTGTATGTCTGTTTTTGTATCTTGTTTCGTTGCTGTTTCCTCCTCTACTCCCCTACTTCCCTCTCCTCAGAAGTCCAAAGACAGCTGGTAGTCCTTGGTTGTCTGCTCATATTTAAGAGTGGAGGACCTAGAGAACTCTGACTTGTGGATAATTGTGATTTTGGCTTTCACTGTAGAATGATCTGTTCAGGCTTTTGGGAGAATTCTCACTATTTCTATTTAAAATTTTTTTTCTCATGGTCAGTTTCCTAAGAATCTATGTTGGCCACCAGTGTTTTGGGAGCCTAACAGAAGACTGAGAGTCTCCATAGTCAATATGCATACCTTCACTTAATTCCATGTTTCTAGTACCATAACGCTGCCTCAACTGTGCTTTATATCCCACTACCCAAAGACCTCTATCACTCCCTCTAGGGAATAAGCTTCCAATTTTATGCCCAGGTTGGCAAAGGGCAACTGTTTGGTTCTGCAAAGATGAGAAAGGGATCTGAGGATTCCAACTGCTTCATAAATGTCTTTTAGTTGGTCTTATTTTAGTTCCTCTACCCACTCTCTTGATCTCCTCTTCCAAGGGTATCTGATGTTTAGACTAATGTACATTTGGATGGTTTGTTTTGCTGGCTTATGTTACCAGTTGCATTAGTTACCTCTCATCCACCCGCTTTCCAGCTTCTAAAATTTCATTGCTGTTATCTTTTTTCTTATTCTTTCTGTTCTTTGGCTTTTCTGATTTTAAAATAAATCTCTACCAACAATCTAATGAAGTTTGGGGAGGAAATCAAATAAATATGTCTGTCAATCTACCATTCTCATCCAGAAGTCAGTAAATATATTTCTTAAAAAAATAAATATGTCAAGAATTAGGTTATGGGACAAGCAATAAATATTTTTCTTTAGGTACCTTGTTCTGAAGATAATATTACTTGCTTTATACAGAATTTCTGAGAATTGGTAAAGTATTGCTTAACAATTTTAACATGATAAACACTTCATAATACTATAACATACTACTAAATTATATGAAAAGAATTTAAACAGTCTCAAGAAGAGAATAATTATCTCATAGTCTTCTACTTAGAAATAAACACCTCAGATGGAATAATAATGATAATAATAATAATAATAATATCTGAAAATATTTGCATGTTTTAAAATTTCTCATTCATATTGTATCTTTTCTGAGCTTGCCAGACATATGTAATCTCAATTTAGAAAATAAATTGGTAGAAGAGACTTTGAAAGTCCACAAAGATGCCTTCCTATTAATTTATAAGAACACACAAAGAGATCAAATTCTTCCACATAGTTTTGGATGCTTCATGTCATACTTTTGACTTTGTTCCAAAGCAAGACATTGAACATCTCAGAGTAGAAAGATAGGAGGAAAATCTAAATGAAGTAGGTCCAACTATTAGATAGAAAAGCTCTCATGTGACCTTGATTACCCATCTAGTTACTGTGCTGTTTCCTTACATTCCTTATCAAATTTCTCTAATGATGCTGTCCATTTACTGCATTCCTCCTTGCCTGCTCTTCAACTCAGAAAGCTGGCTTCTTACCTTCACTTTCCTAACTACTTTTTTCAGAATATACAATGATCTTTAAATTAATTCATTTCAGTCTTTACTACTTTTTTTTCTTGACCTATTTTATGATGTTGACTATATATACTCTTTTAAAAATGTTTCTTCTTATTTCTATGGTATACCGTTCTCATTCTTTTTCTATCTGGCTGAACTGTCATCTATTACTTTCTGTCATTTTTGTTCCTTCTCCCACCCCTAACTGTGGATGAACTCTGACATCTCCAATGTCTTTGACCACATACTATTCAATTTCTATGTACTTTCCTTTAGAGGACTCATCCATTCTCAGGGCTTCAAGCATCACATGCCCTGCAGCTCCAGTTCAATATTTTAACATTCCGTTGGGCATTTCAATTTTGATGTCCCATTATCATTTCAAATCCAGTATGCTCATCTTTTTATTCATCACTGCCCCCTTTCATACTCAGAACAAGTCTCACACTCAGAACAAGTTTTCCCACTCAGTTTCCTGGCCTTTCAACATCACCTTTAGCTTCTCGATGTCTTAAGTTCAGAATCCTGAAATTATTCTCCTATTTAGTCAGGTATTAAAATTCCCCTAAGACTTCCCTTTCCAGTCTTTTCTTTCTGCCAAAACTTGAGTCCAGGCCTTTATCCACTCACATTTGAATTGCTGCCACAGCCTCCAGGCTCTCCCACAACCTCCTTCTCTATCCACCATACCACTGCCAGTCTAATCGTCTTTAAATGTAACTTTCATCATATCACTTCCCTAATTAAAATAGCTCATGACTCCTACTTCCTACTACATCAAGTCTAAACACCTCTAACTGGCTTTCAGGCTTCTCATGATCTGGCTCCAAGTTACTTGTCTTATTTCCCACTCTTACCCAACATGTTCCCCTTCCTTGTAAGGTCAGTTTTTTACTGTCATAAGAACAAGCTAAGTTCATTTCTGCCTCCCTATCTTAACGAATAAACTTTCTCTTGCCTGAAATGCTTTCTTTTTGCCATTGACCCCAAATCATATCCATCTTACAAGAGAATTTTCTATGGTTTCGTGTTCACTTCCTGGCTTTCTATTCTCCTTAATCAGATGTTCATCCCCATCACTCCACTGTCCAATACACATTTCTTATTATTTTTCTATCATTAGTCACTTCCTCTGTGTCTGTCACCTCAGTATATGACACCATCATTTACCCAGTTGCTCTAAAACTCTAGGAGCCATCCTTGATTCCTCTTCCTCATAACCCACATCCAGTCCACCAGCAAATCCAGTGAGCTCTCCTTTTAAAGTATATTTCAAATCTGACTACTTCTCATTATCTTTTTGCTATCACTTTAGCCCAAGTAAACAGTACCCCCGCAGTGGTCTCCCTATTTTCATTTTGTCCTCACACAGTTTATTTAACATAAAGCATCCAGAGTCACCATTTAAAGATATGAATCTGTTTATGCCACTTCACATTCCATGGCCTTGAAGGCCATCTATACCTGATCTTCTGTAGCCCAAGGCTCTGACCTTATCACCTGTCAATTTCCTCTCATTCCTTCATGTCCAATGTCTCTGGCCTCTTTTCTATTTCTAGAACAAGCCAAGCTTATTGACATCTCACTAATACATGGACACATTTCAAAATAATTACTAGGTAGGTTTGAACAAAATAGTTGTCTTCAGTTTTTATAATATTTGTCTATAAAATATGTATTATATTAACAGGAAAAAATAAGAAAATGTACAATATTTCTAAAATTAATATTTTTGAATAAACATTCTTATTTTGAAACAATTTCTAACTTTCAGAAAAACTGCAAGTACAACGCAAATTCGTACTTGCATATTTGTAACACAGCCATGAAAACCAAAATTAATTTTGATACGTTACTATTATCTAAACCTCAGACTCCCAAGTTTTTCTAATTGTCCCAGTTATGCTCATCCTTAGCAAAAAGATCCAGTTTAGATCAGGTGTTGCATTTAGATGTTAAATTTCTTTAGCCTCCTTTGGTTTGGAACAGTTTCCTCAGTCTTTTCTTGATTTTTATGACCTTGACATGTTTTTATAGAATGGGCTAGTTATTTTGTAGAAGGTCCTTAAATTTATGTTTGTCTGATGGTTCCTCATGATTAGATTAAGAGTATGTGTCTTTTTCAAGAATACCATAAAATTGGTGCTGAGTACTCATTGCTTCCTGTCAAGTGGCACATGATTTTGATCTGTCTATTACTGATATTTTGGTCACTTGATTAAGGTGGTTTTGCCAGGCTTCTCTACTGTAAAGTTACTCTCTCCCCCTTTGTAATGAATAAGCAGTTTATAAGGACGTGCTTTGAAACTATGCAGATTATCCTATTCCTTATTAAACTTCCCATTTATTCATTATTTATTTGTATCAGTATAGTCTGTGAATGCCTGTGTTATTCATTACTATCATTATTTATTTTTATGTTCTCACTGATTTCATATTTTGCCAGTGGGGGGCCCTTCAAGCTGTATTTTTTGACATGCCCTACTTTCTTACATTCTGATACAAGCCCAGGCTTATTTTGTATTTTCCCTGTCCTGGAATTAGCCATTTCTCCAATGACCCTGATTTTTTAGTGGTTTCTTTTAGTAGTCAATATGTGGGCTCTGTCAGTGGATAGAGCTAGAGAATATATATATGAATACACAGGCACACACACACACACATACATCTATATTTATGTCTCTATGTAGAATCCATGAGTTCACACCTATACTGATCAGTATTCTAATACAATGCTATAGAGATTATTTTAGTTTTCCTTCTGTCCATATTTGTAATCTCTCCATCAGTGAGAAACTTAGCTCCCTTTTTAAAAATACTTAACATATTTACTTTTTTTATCAGTCCCCTCATATGTAACCAAACTCCCATTCTTGCCACCTTCTCCACACACATATACCCATCTCACCCCTCTAGTGCTCCAACTCTCTTGCCCTGAACCTCTTCCCCATGTAGATGCAATGTCCTCCTCTCCCTGCTTGGTCTCTGACAGCCCATTGTGGGTCAATACTTGTGAAGCCCTTCTCAGTTCATTTAACCTCTGACTCCTCATGGCAGGCCCGTCCTCCACATGGAAGCCCTCCTCAGCCTAGGCTCTAATACCACTCCATGAGGATGCCCATCTTGACCAGCCATACCTAACACTAGCATTAGGACTAAGCTGTTCATCGAGGGATGGGAAGGGGAAGGAGAACTAAAGTCAACATTTTATTTAGAAAAAGCTTTCTAGTTAGTGTAGATTTGACTACAAATTGAGAAGGTTATAACATATCCCCTAAAAAAGCATATATTATCAATATTAATCAGTCTGAAATACCATAGTAATCAGTGGACAAGAAGCCAAATCATTTCTGAAAGAACACCCAACCTAGATCAATGTAGAAACAAAACATCCAGATAAGAAAAGATACCTTTACATTTTTTCCCATCTTTTGTTAAAATATTTTAATATTATAGACACAGCCTCAGAATCACTATTAAGTGTTAATGATTATAAGTTAACAAACCTTACATTTTGAAGATGATGGTTTCTAATACTTGAGGCCCTTAGATCAAAATTGATTTCATCTTTTAAAACTGAGAAATGCAAATATTTTGTCACATTACTGTCATTCAGTTATATCACAAGACTTTGCAAAGCAATGTCTAGATTGAATTAATTCTTTCGAAACTTTAGAACTACAACCTCTGCAAGATAGCCCTTGATAACTATTTGATAGGTCTGAAGCACTGATAAGACATCAGGATATTGCCATCAAAGAGACTATAACCGCTGGAGACAACTTTCCCAGGACAAAAATGCTCAAGTTTGCCTCCAAATCCTTTAAAGATATAAACTAACCATTCCAAGAAGTAGCTTTCTCATTCCTACTTTTACTTCAAATTGTCTTTGTCTATGAAAGGCAAATTTAGCCTTTCTTCTAAATCAAGATATGATATGACTGGACTTTTGTTTAATTCTAAGCCAAAACTTTCCCAAACTCCCACTGCATTCCTGGGAAGCCCTAAATGCTATTGAAGTGCTCTCTTGGCCATGCCTCATTCCTTTAGGGAGTCAAACACTCTCAATCTGCACACACTCAGAGACCATGAAAGGGGAACATAGCCTTCATGACTACTCTGACCAGGTGGGTCAGATTAGCTTTATGGTCCACATGTGAGGAAGCTAACAAGGCTCCTCTGTCGGTGTTTGAACACATTTTACAAAACTGCTGATGACCTCATGAGCCAAAGAAAGCAGGTCTCACATTGTGGACTAAGCCTAAATATTAATGCTACTTTATATTTATGTAGTGTCTTTTTTCCAAGGAGCTCCAACCTCTTTACAGACATTATGTCATTAATCCTCAAAGCATCGCTGTTTTTTGGTACACGGCAAATATTACCCCCCTCCCTTTTTTTACTGTGATGGAAACTTGCAAGTCAGTGATGGAACCCAGCCCCCTAGTTCTCAGTCTTTGCACTATACCATGAAAAAAACCAGATGAATAATTTTTCAAGTTTATTCATTGCTTCTTGGGTGGGATTTGAGAGGATGTCTCAGTTTGTATGTATTTCAGTTTTCTCTACGTTTCACACTCCTCTTTTCCTTCTTTAATTTAAGTTAAGCCTTCTCAAGACATGTAGTTCATCTTCCACTGTTGCATTTACAGGAACACTAGAAATTTGTAGCTGAAATTTGAAATGAAAGACTTTGTTATTGAGTATGTAATGTCACTTACTCCAAGATAAGTTAGATTTATTTTTTAAGCTCTGTGCCAGCTTAAGGACATTTTATTTATCGCAACCACATATTCAATTTGTATTGAGTGATTAAATATGTCCCATATATTATGCCCAACATTTTCAAATACATGATTTTATTTTATATATGTAATAGTCCATGAGAACCTATTAGATTAAGTCTTATGTGTGGAAACACTCTCTTAGAGTAGAGCAAGAAAAAAAAGGAACTAATAAAAATATGGCCTCAGCTGCTATAATCCAAAAAAAAAAAAAAAGAGAGAGAGAGAGAGAGAGAGAGCTCAATTAACTCTGATTCCCTTAGTGGAAATCTTTAGCATAAATATTTCCACAAAAAGGGAAAATGTGGATAAATTCTAAAAACCACCAGGAATTAGCTCAATACCCACAAAGTAAAAAAAAAAAAAAAAAAAAGATTAGATTCTGCAGACTGAATAATACAAAGTACACAGAAAAGAATGAAACACAGCCCTATCTAATGATGACAAATATTTCTTGATTTCACTTGGTTAGACACTTCCTAGTGAGGAATTATTAGAACCAGGAATTAAGAACTACAGTGGCATTATTTTAAATACTCACAAAAATTAGTTTCACATCTTATTTTTTAATTCTTTTATATAATTGTCTTGTTGTTTTCCAAAATGGTGGATGTCTGTACATTGCTGAATTAGATAATAACAGTGAAAAGAGAGATACTGTGTGGTGGGTGGGGGGACAACTCTTCTTCTAAAACAAGAAGAAACTTCAGCTTTTAATCATTAAATTCTGAAAGCCTCAGAGTAAAACGTGCCAGATGCTCTGCAACAATAATACTATTCTATTCTGCTCTCTGGCCCAGCCTGATTCGAAATAGACCTGCATTTCTAAATAAATAGTGTTTAATTTGAAACTGAGCAGCCCTACCCCATCATGGAAAATCTTTATAGGTTGGAAAATATGTACAGTATGTCATACTTTAGGTATATAATCTAGCCAAATTCCGTAGCATAGCTACGTTGCAGTTTATACTCAACAACCCTGGGTTTTTAAGGAAATATATTCATAACATTCTAAATGTTTGTTTTTTCTTGTCATAGGCAATATTAGTCAAAAGGAATACCCTGTATGCCAAGTAAAAATTTAATGATGGGGAAATTTAAAAAGTGGTAGTCAAAATACTGATGTTTATGCTAGCAGGGTCACCATGCATGGTTGTATTGATTGTACACTGCACAATTCCAGGGATATCTGAAACAGAGACCACAGTGTGAATGATATCCCCTGCAAGTGAGCAATGCCTGGCAGCCCTGATTTTAACTAATTAGGAAAGCTTTTGAAAATTAGGAAAGCTCATTTTTAATTTTTTTTTTATTTTTTTGATTCACAACTGAAGACTAGTTGTGACTGCAGTAGGACTGTTATTATTATTCCTTATGTTTTTTTGTGCATATGCAAAGTTCTTAGTTTTTCCTCTTCATGCTGATTCCAAAAGACGTCCTTACACGTCAGCACACTGATCTGGCATTCTCTCAGCTCTAGGTTTTTCATGAGTTAGGAAAAACATGTGCAGTGTGAGAAGAAGCTTGTCAGACATGCTCAACCAGCCCTGGGCTTATTTATGAAGTTCCTCACTCACTGCCTCATTCTCCTTCTCCCTCTACATTCCTACAGCATACTGCTTGTACCTTTATTTAGCTCTTACTTCATCTTACCTGTGTTATATATTGGTTAGAGTTTGTTTACACATCTATGTTCTTTATTATCTTGAAACATTCTACGGCCCATCCCTGTTGTGCCATCCTGCGGCTCCCATCACCACGACAACACTTTGCATGCTACCTTGAATCTCTGCTTTCCTGACCCTCCTTTTCACCCTTCTACTCTTTGATTATCTTTTATTTCCTTTAGTCCTGAGGAAAATATGTAGTCTCTAGATGGGGAATATAACTGGCAGCAATGTGAAGAAAGCCCACCTCTATAGAATATGAGACCAGGAAAGACCCTGCAGATCAGTCTTATTTGGTCACAACCCTCTACCTCTTTTACTTTTACTCTGGCCAGGCCTGCTCCGGCTTTAGTAAAACAATTTGAAGAGAATGATATGTGTTAAAATCCACATTAAAAATAAAAGTAGATCAGAAAGAGAAGTATGATTATTTTCATTTTGTTTTCGAAATTTTGAAAATGTATCATCATTTGCTGGAAAAGTAAAATAAAAATTAAGTTTAAGGATCTGCCCCTCATATAAAAGTTATCCTCACTCTAAACACCCCACTATTTCTCTTTAGGGTTTTTTTTTCTTTTTCTTTTTTTTTTTCTCTTCAAGTGAAACTTAAGGGGAACTTAAAGTGAAAATCTGACTTCTGAGTGAATGTATTTTTGCTACTCTGACTCCACCTTGTATGGAAAAACTATTCAGAGGATGCCAGAGTTTCTACTGTCATCTACTTTACTTTCTCCTTCCTGCCAGTGAGAGTAGGTAGTCATGACCTGAGGTTTGGCTATCACATCAATAGAGATCTTCCATTTCAGACAGTCTTCATACCAGAGTGGTCTTTTTCTGTATATCTTATGGGACCTATTTCTATAGTCATTTCTGCACTTACAGTTATACTATGTTCCTTTCAACACCTACTAAAGACTTTGTGACGAATCGGATTCAAGCAAATGACCTACATAACAAGTCTATGAGAAGCAGTGTATCACATTTCCAATTCTGTATCTATTATCTGTTCATCTCTTTTTTGAAGAATCAGCAAACCTATGTCAAGTCTAGTACATCTAATAACACCATCATGCCATTGCCTGTAGGTTTCCTCCTACATGCCACAAACTAAGAAACTTTTTCATTTTTATAATTACTTCAAGTATATGCTTGAATGTGTTTTATATGTCTGCCTTTAGCTACCACAGAATTAATAATTAATTACCTAGGCATTTTAAATTAAGAAAGTAACTGACATTTTTCTATTAAAAAGTATCTAATAATATTTTAGAATATTTTTATTCTATAATTTTATAATTTTATAATTGTGAAAGTTTAAGCCAAATAAACTTTAAGGTTCTTTTATGTTTTTATTACCTTTCCAGTTTACAAATAATAATGCTTTCATCACATTGAAATAAAGGAAAACAAAGAGATGAAGTAATAAGCATGTTGATAAACATATCAAGTTATAAAAGACATTATTTTATTTTAACAGAATTAATAAGCAAATTAATATGAAACTTCATATTTTTAATTTTAACTTTAATATTACAAGTTACACATGGATACATTCTTATAGATAATTAAAAAACTACCAATAAGGGTATTTCACACCTTTGACTTTATATTTAAAACAGGCACACATGTGTGCACACACACACGCCCACACACCTGTATGCAATAGCCACATGTGGCTGTCTGAGTAGAGATGCTTTATCGAGACAGTGTACTAGGGCAATGGTTTCCAAATGCTACTTCAAGGACTGCTACTTTCACTGACCTATAAGAAGTGAGAAAAAAAGCTAAATTTACTCCATTTAAAAGATTCTCCTTTATTCTGAGATTATCTTTTGTTATTTTTTTCCTGCCAAAATGGCCTCTCTTTAATGCAGTGATTTTCAAAGTATGGTTCCCCAGACCAGCTGCATCAGCATCATGTCCAGCATAATAGCCTCTAGTTCCGTGTGGCTATTAGGAACTTGAAATGTGGCTTATTTGAGTTGAGATGTGCTGTAAGTGTAAAATATACACTGGATTGTGAAGATATAGTATAAAAAAAAGAATATAAACTATCTCAATTTTTATATTGATTACATATTGTATTAAAAAATAATTATTAAAATTTAATTTTATGTGTTTTTTTACCTTTTAAAAATATATCTATAAGAAACTTTAAAATTATATATGTGGCTTATAATTTTGTCTTATATTCTATTTCTATTAGATAGCACTACATATGTATCTATGCATATATATAATACATATATACACATATATACACATACATACATATGTGCATATATTTGATTTGTGGACTTTTTAAAGCATATATATGTTAATACTCTTTTTCTGAAACTTGATTTTTTTACTTCACATATATCTTGGAGATTTTTCCTTGTTAGTATATGTATATATTAACCTCAGTCTTTTTAACTATTGCATAGTATTCTTTAGTAGTAAAGTGCTCTGGTTTATTTCAATTTTCTGCTATTACTGGAACATTTAAATTGTTTTTTTCTTAAAAACATTACTTTGGGGAATGTTCTTAAACATGACTCTATGTGCATATGGGAGCATTTCTATAGAGTAGATGCCTAGGGGTCAGAGTATATATACATTTGAAGTTTTGTAGATTGTCCAGATTGTCCTGTTCAAAGACTGTACCACCAGAGGAAATATATTTTTCTTTACAGAATCATATTTTTATTGTGTTGCCACTTTTATTCTAACTATTTTTTACTTTGAGAAAATATACATAACATAAAATTTATCATTTTAACTATTTTTAAGTGTACAATTTAGTGGCACTAAGTATATTCACATTGTTGTGCAACCAGAACTGTTTTCATCTTCCCAAACTTAAACTCCATACCTATTAAACACCAAATCCCCATCTCTCTCTCTAAGCCCTGGCAATCACCATTTTACTATGTCTCTATGAATTTAACCACTTTGGGTACCTCATATAAGTGGAATCACACAATAGTAGTCCTTTTGTGCTTGGCTTATTTCACTTAGCATAATGTCCCCAAGGTTCATCCATGTTGTACCATGTGTCAGAATTTCCTTCCTTTTTAAGCTTAAATAATATTCCATTATGTATATTCTACTATACATATATACCATATTTCGTTTATCTAGTCATCCATCAAATGACATTTAGGTTGCTTCCACCTTTTGGCTATTGTGTATTATGCTGCTGTTAACATGGGTGTACAAATATCTGTTCAAGTTTCTACTTTCAGTTCTTTTATGTATCTACCTAGAAGTAAAATTATTAGATCATATGGTAATTCTATTTTTAATTTTACAAGGAATTGCCATATTGTTTTCCATAGCAACTGCATCATTTTATATTCCTACTGGCAATACCCAAGGGTTCCAATTTCTCCAGATCATCCACAATACTTCTTCTTTTCTTTTCTGTTTAATAATAGTCATCCTTATAGGTATATCTCATTGTGGTTGTGATATCTCATTGTGGTTTTGAATTGCATTTCTCTAATGACTAGTAATGTTGAGAATCTTTTCATTTGCTTTTTGACTATTTGTATATCTTTGGAGAAATACCTATTCAAGTCCTTTGTCCAGTTTTTAATCAGATTGTTTTTTCATTGTTATTGAATTGTAGGAGTTCTTCATGTATTATGCATATTAATCTCTTATCAGATATATAATTTGCAAATATTTTTCTTATTCCATGGTTTTCTATTCACTCTCTTGGTAGTGTCCTTTGATGCACAAAAGTTTTTAATTTTGATGAAGTCTAATTAATCTATTTTTTCTTTTGTTGCCTGTTTTTTGTGTCATATTCAAGAAATCCATGCCAAATTCAATATCATGAAGCTTCCTCCTATATTTTCTACCATGCATTTTATAGTTTTAGTTTTATCTTTAGGTCTTTGATCCATTTGGAGTTAATTTTTGTATGTGGTCTAAGGGTATAATTTCATTCTTTCACATGTGGATATCCAGTTTTTCTAACACCATTTGTTGTAAAGACTTTCTTTTTCCCATTGAATGCTCTTCATACCCTTGCTGAAATCATTTGATCATGTATGTGAGGGTTTATTTCTGGACTCTCTATTCTATGCTTTGGTCTATATGTCTATATGCCAGTATCATATGTTTTGGCTACCATAGCTTTGCAGTAAGTTTTGAAATCAGGAAGTGTGAGGCCCCCAACTGTAGGATTTTGACAGGAATTGTATTGAATCTGTAGATTGCTTTGTGTAGTATTTACATCTTAATATTAAGTCTTCTAGTTTAGAACCATGGATGTCTTTCCACGGTTTTATATCTCACTTAAGATGGCCTTCCCAATGGTAAAGTTATAAACAAATTTTATATATTTTTTCTAATAAGTTTATGTTTTTGCTTTTTACATTTCATTCCTTAAGCTAGCTGAGATTCTTTTTTTCCAGTGTGAGAACATTTTCCCATTGTTTTGGTCCTGCTTGAATTATCTGCCCTTTCTCTGCTAATTTGGATGCCATGTAGATATAGGTTTGTTTTTAGACTGCTATTCTTTTTATTGATCTATATATTTACTTCTATATTACTGCTACTATGCTTTAATTGCTCTAGCTTTATATAATGATTTTCTATCTGAAAGAGCAACGCTTTTTCCCTCATAGTTTTTTTTCAGTATTTTTAATATTTTCACACACTTTCTCTTCGAGGTGACTGTTAGAATTAATTTAATAAGTTTCAACAGACACATTATTGGAATTTTGATTGGGATTGCATTGACTTGGTAAATAATCTTGGGAAAACTGACATTTTTATGATAATAAATCTTCGCATTTTGAGAAAAAAATATTTCCAGTTTGCATGTTCCTATTATCACCATGGTTTCTAGAAAGCTTTCTGTTTACTTGGATTATACCCAAACTGCCTCCGTAAAGCAGTTCTGTCCAATTGAATTTTCTGTGATGATTAAAATATTCTATAGCTGTGATGTCTAATATGTGGCTATTGCACACTTACATGTGGCTATTAAACACGCAAAATGTGGCTAATGCAATTGAGGCACTGAATTTTAAATTTTATTTAATTATGATTAATTTAAACTTAAATGGTCACATGCGGCTAATGGCTACCATAATAGTGTAGCTTTAGGATATATGAATATCTGTGTAACTGAACATTTTTATAGGTAGTAAAGGTAGATAGCAAAGAATTATTAATACCTACTTATGAAAGACACTGTACAAGACATTACAGAGACTCTAAAGACTATAATATTAAATACAAATGAATTCCTAATGAACTTAACACACAGTTTCAGATAAAGACTAAATTGCTTAAAAATATTTATGCTGTCAGAAAAACACAATTATAAAAATGTGCTGTGGGGCTTCGCTAAAGAAAGAAAGCTTATATCTGATTAAAAGAGCAGGAGAGGGTTTGTGGATGAAATACTTTTAGGGATTCACCTTGAAGGTAATTATTCAATATTAAAAATGAGTAAACAATAGAAGATTTTTGTTTTCTGAAATACGGAGGAAATAGAAAGTAGGAAAAAGAATGAGGTGTGTTTGGGGACTGTAACTATATTAGTTTTCTAGGGCTGCTGTAACAAATCACCACAAATTTGGTGGCTTAAAACATTAGAAAGTTATTCTCATACTAGAGGCCAGAAGTCTAAAATCAGTGTCCCTGGACTGAAATCCATGGTTAGGCAGAGCCATACTCCCTCTAGTGGCTGTGGAGGAGATTCTATTCTTTGCCTCTTCCAGCTACTGGCATTCCTTGGCTTGTGGCCACATCACTCCAGTCTTAGCCTCAGCGGTCACATTGAAAAATGGTGCCCCATTTTTCAACCTACCATACAACCTGATACAGTTTGGCTGGAGTAAGGGATAACTGAGGCAGTAGGAATAACAGCCATCAGTTACTGGATGACTTGCACATGTGATGTTTTACCAGGCTCTCTATCTGTGCTATTCCATTTACTCATTACAAGAACTCTGTGTGGGCATTAGGGGATGATAGAAGAATCTAAGGTGACTGTGTTTTTGACCTTTGATGATTGGGAAATGGTGAATAACACAAATTGAGAAGTCATGAGGAAAAATTGGTTACAAGGGAAAAACAATGAACTCAGCATTGGCTATGTTTAGTTTTCGGTCCAAGTAGGCTATGCCTAAAAAGGGTCAACCCCCAGATAGAAGCCTATGAACCTTACAGAGATTTATGATGGTCTCACCTGCAATTTTCTACCTTTGTTTTCCCCTTTGGGCTGAAGAAGTAAATTATAAGGAGCACTAAATTTGAAATTGGGAGACCTGGGTTTAAGACTTCCACTTACTAAATGTGTGAACTGGGCAAGTCATTTTACTTCTCTGAGCTTCAGTTTCTACATTTGTAAAATGGGAATAAAAACACCCTACTTTTCTTCATACAGCAATTGTGAGGAATAAGTGATATAACATTTGCAATATTCTTAGCACGGTATATGGTCTTTTGTAAGCATTTAAATCTCTGTAAAATGAAAAGCAAAATTTTTAATATGTCAAACTTAAGTACTTTAATTTGAAGATGATATATCTTAAAGCTATCTGGATCCTAAGCAACAGTTAACATTAATTTGAAAAGCCTATTGTTCACTCCCTTTCTCATTGTCCATAATTTTACCACATAAGTGTCTTAAGCACCACCTTAGACTTCCCTACAATTCTAAGCAAATTATCTAAACTCTACTTCATAGAAATAATTAAGGCTGTTGAGTATGAATCATTCAACTTCCTGCCTCCAAATTTAAAGATGTACCTATATTTATATCCACTTTTACCTCCTTCCTTCTAGACCTTGAGTAACATCACCTCTCTTATCCAAAGTGAATATAACTTTCTGTATGTACTCTTGGTGCAGTTTTGTTCGTCATGAACTCCAGAACATGTAATCAATGCCATTGTGGACATGTTCATTTGGATATATCACCTCCAATTTAAAATCTTAAAACAGTCAATTATTTCTCTGTCAGTCCTCACCACCATAATCCTGTCACCCACCTCCTTGGCTTCCTTTGTTTCTCATCTTCATAAATGGCATTGCCAGAAACATGGATAATTTTTGTCATTCTTTACTCTTTCTTTCCTTTGCCATCCCTGTGCCCATTCTAGTTAACAAGCAAGTCATATTAGGGTTCAGGTTCAGATAGTCATTCTCTCTCTCCTCCTTTAGTCCTCTCCTCTCGAACCTAACTATTGCTCTTGTTCTTGCTCTGATCAGTTTGCATCTGAAATAGTCTCATTGCTCAGTCCTCTCCCGTCCACCCTGCACATTGCTGACATAGGGATCTTTCTAAAACAAATTTACTCTTATAGCCCTTCCATGGCACTCCATTACAGTACAAAGTCCAAACTTTAGAGAATGGCAGTGTCTTAACCAGCTCACCACTCTGTTCCCTTCCTGTTATTCCCAGTAAACTTCTCCCCTTTCTCAGAGGTATTCTGCTTTATATCCCTGTACCTATGTTTCTTTTTCTAGAATGTTCTCTATGAAACCTCAATCCTTATACCATTTGTCTGGTGAATGTCTACTCATCTTGCACCACTTAGTCAAGCTTCACAACCCCTTTGAAGACTTGCCAGGCCTCCCCAGGAGGAGTTGATAAAATCTTTTTGGAACTTCTGCTGTATCCTATACATGACTCTATCATTTCATCTGTAACCAGTTTGTTTCCCCCGCTAGGCCCTCTTTGAGGACATGAGTGTTTCTTTACTAGTTTAGTATCTTTTGTGCTTATTAGCACAATGTCTGGCACAGAGAAGATGCTCAAAAACATTTGCTGAATAAATTAATTCTAGAACTTTTAAAGCCATATCATGCCTTAGAAAATGTGGAGGAAGGGAGAATTGATACAATAACTTTTGAAAATAAATGGAAATATGTAGTTATGACTCTAAAGAAAATACATATTTACCTCCTAAATAGAGATAGCCATGGTCCGGAATTACAGAAACTACACTGGTCACAAACTACAGAAAACCAAGAATGTAAATGCATGGGAAAACTTCATGAATCCCAGTAAAACATGAGACACTTCCCAGCATATCAGAGAGCTCACAGCTCCACTGAAGTTGGAAGTAAGTGCTCTCTTTAAGCATTTGCTTTCTTACTGTTCATTTATCACAATGTTAACATTAATGCTAATAGCATTTATTTTATAATTGCTATTGATCTACCTTTCATTGTGCAAAAAAGGCAAATGTCAAGGGAAAAGAATCAAAACTAATATTATTGCTATAACAATTTACTTATAGGGGCACAGACCCTCTCTGAACCATAAAATTCCTTGACTTGGGAACTTCCACACCCAAAAATTCCACATATGATTATAAATATATACTGGTAAGGAACTGGTTTTCTCAAGAGAAAATAGTTTACCAGCTTTGACCTGACAAATAATTTTGAAGTAAGCAAAATTCACTGCACTTTTACTCACGACATTTCCTGGTTGCTTGGGGCTGCCCCCACTTTCCACCTTGGTTCCCCACACGGATCTACCTCTTAATGCAAAGTAAGTACTATGCCCTGGACTGCTCTTTCTATATTGAAAATTATCTGTCTTCTTTCTAAAGGGCGTGAGGCCCTGCTTTCAGCAAGCTGCCACTTGGAGACCATTTAGTAAGTTAACTTGTACTAACATCATATCGAATAATAATTCCAGGAGAATTTACATTTTTAACAGAAGTGTGTTAGATACATAACACCTCACCCTCAGTGCCAATCTAATAAAGGGACATTTCTCCTATACCATATACCTTCCATATCTTTTCATGATTTAGTGTCTTTAAACATGCCTAATCTTCTGCCTAGAATGACTTTTCCTACCCCTTCCTCTTGCCACCTCCAGTCTGGTGAATTCCTACTTCATTCTTCAAGGCCTAAGTCAATGTTCCTCCTGCTAAGAAGTCTTCCTTAAATACCCCAAGCTGAGTCAGTTATTCCTCTTGACTTTTATAAAACTTTTAATACTAGATGTCTTAATTTCTTTTATTTATAAAACTTTATATACTTGCTGTCTCAATTTTTTATTATTTTTATGCACGCTTCAACTGACTTCAAGGTGACTTCTGCTACCACCAACCTATTACACCTTGTACCCTCCACATGGCTAAATCAAGCAGACATATTTCAATCCTCATCTTCCTTGACCTCTCTGCAGCACATGATACCTATTGACCACCACCACCACCTTTTTATTTTCTCTACTCCCTCTTCTTAAAACTCTCTTCCCTTGGTTTTCTTTGTATGACAATCTGCTAGTCTTCTTTTTATCTCTCTTTCCTAATCTTTGTTGGCTCATCTTCCACCTAAATGTTAGAGTTCCTTAAGGCTGTGTCCTGGCCCCTTTCCCTTCTCACGCTCAAGAAGAAACTCTTCCACACCCATGGCATTAATTAGCCTCTGTATGCTGATAACTCTCAAATTTATTTCTCCAATGCAGTCTTCTCTCCTGAGCTCCAGACTTCCATATCCAGCTGCCTATTCAATATGTCCACTTGGGGTTTCACAGATACTCCAAAATCAGCAGGTTCAAAACTGCCACTGTTTTCCACCTAAGAGAACAATACCTCTATCTATGAAGTTAGCTAAACCAGAAACTAGGAGTCATTATTGACATACCTACCTCTCCTTTACTATTGTATGCAAAGGCCATTCTTCTAACTCTACTTTCTAAATATTTCTCATTGTTGACTTCTGTCCATCTGCACTGCCACCCAGGTTTACACTTGATTACTACAATGACATGACTCATCACCCCACATCTACTACTTTTCTACACTGCAAGCAGAGTGCTCTTTGAAGATTCATTCATTCAGTGAAAAATATTTATTGAGCCCCTACTATTTGCAATTTGTGACCAAGACAGGTGTGTCCCTGATCTCCTGGAACTTTATGTAAGAGAATATGGTGGTGGCAGGGGACCTAACTTAATTGTAATGGGGATAAAGAAGTTTTCTTTGCAGAAATAATTTGTTATCTGAGATTTGAAGAATGTATAGGAATTAACTAGGCAAAGAGAAGGAAAAGAGCATTTTAGGCAGAAAGAACATCATGTGCAAAGGTCTGGAATCAGGAAGAAGCAAGATATGAGAAAACTGAGAGGTCAGAGAACAAGAAGTAGAATAGAGATGATGAGACTGGTACTGCTGGGTACAACCAGGCCCTGTGGGTCAGTGACTCTAATTGGGAGGTATTCAAGGGGTCTCAGAACCTTCTGGAATGGTCTTTTACAGTGGACTAGTGTGTGAGTGAAGATGTGAGCATTTTTCTGAGGAGAGAGTGCATAGCTTTCACTAGGGTCTTATAGTGAATTTGTGACCCTTCTTCCTCTCTAGGAATGTAAAGAACCACTGATGGTGTATGAAAACAAAAAGATATGGTCTTTGGACTTTGTCCTAAAAGCAGTGAGATGCCATTGGAAATTATTAAGCCAAATAATAGCCCAATTATAAAATCTACAGGACAGGGATTTTTATGTCTTTGTCACCAATGAGTGCCAAGCACCCAGAACAGTACCATGCATAGAACTGACACTCAGTAAATAGTTGCTGAATGAACGAATGTCTGTTGTGGCTATTGAATGAATGTCTATTATATTGTGTTGCATTATATTATAATCATGTGCTTAATGACATTCCCTTATAAGATTCAATCCATGAAAATTACTGCGTTATTCATCTTTATATTATTAGAGATATGGCACTAGTGCCCAGCATAGTGCCTGGCTTAAAAATCAATTTTGAAATGCATTCATTCATTCAGCCAATAATTTAAGAGCACCTAGCAGATGCCTGGAACTGGGAATACAAAGATGAATAATATAGTGTCACTAACCTCAAGGAGTTTAGACTCTAGATGAGAAGACTGATGAGTAGGCCTGATAATACCATGCAGTAAATGCTATAGAAGGAGTAAGAGCAGAACACAGCCCTAGGGGTTTCAGGAAAGGCCAGTAGACAGAAGAAACTCCAGGAGTGACCCTGGGTCTGGAGATGAAGGGAGAAGCAGAACATGGGAGTGAGCATGAAAGGCAAAAGCCTACAGAGGAGAGAGCCCATTTGGAAAATTGTTAAGTGGCTAAGTCAGTCTGGGACAAGATGAAACTGCAGAGGTGTACTAGGGCCATGAAGAGTCTAGACTTTATCCCAAGGACAATGAAAAGTCATTAATGGGTGAATGATCAATCAGAAGAGCAATGTGGTCATATTTAATATAAGACTACTTAGGGTCCAGAGTGAAGACTGGATTGGAGAAGCAGTAATAGTGGGAGTCCCAGGTCTAGTAATTGAGAGAGATGATGCTACCCGCGGTTAAAGTAGATGCAGGGACAATAGAGAAAAATAGATGGATTTGAGAGATATTAAGGAGATAGGAGCAACAAGAATTAGTGACTAGTTAGATGTTAGGGTGAGAATGATGGAGTGGCCATGTATGACTCCCAGGTTTTTAACTTGAACAACTTCAAGAGAATCACAGAGATTGAGGACAAAGATTGGAAACAGGCCTAGACAAGCAGATGATCAATTCCAGTTTGGACACATTGCATTTGAGTTTTCTTTGGAAAAATCTCCATGTTAAAAATTTTAATAGACAGTTGATTACACACATGGATCTGGAATTCTAAAGTAAGATCTAGGCTAAATATATAAATGTTGTAGTCTTCTGCTTAAACGTGGGAACTGGTTCCTAGGATTCACACTCAAAGAGAGTATAGAGAATAAGGAGAAAAGATAGCCAAAGACAGTAACAGACATTCAAATATCTAACTTTTTTTTAGTAAACAAATAAAGAAATAAAAAAATAAAATAAATGGAGTCATTTAAGGGAAGGGACCCCTGCCAATGCTGTTCAAATACTGCTACCAAGTCAGCTAACTATCCCATCCATGCTTAAGGCAAAACCTGCTCTTTGGCTTCCCAAATGGAGAATGTTACCATACCAAAAATGGAAAGTGGAGAAATATTATAGCAAAAAGTAAGCCTTTGGAGATTTTTTCAGACATATATGTAGATACTTACTTCTGAGGCCCTATTGGTAAATGGAACATAATAGCCTCTTGTTAGTCTGTATACAAGAAACATGTTAAAACTATCTGCTTAAAATATAATAATCCATGCATTATATATCATTTGATGACCATCCGATATTGCTGAAATCAACCAGATAATTTGTCTAGCCTGCCTCATCAATGGCCCTTTGCTTGCCTGGTTGGCTTTGGCATCAAATATGCCAAACTCAGCCAGCTGAAATACACCTGAAAAATGTTTCTTTATATAGATAAATCTGTTGGTTTATATAGTTTATATAGATTATTCATTTATGGTAGTCAGTGTCTCCTGACTGATCGCATACTTGCTTTTGAATCTAGTCATTTTCCATGAACCATTGAGAGTTCCTAGGCCTCACTGGTTTCCTTGAGATTATATACATTATTAAAAATGTTTTAATTAACTCACTGCAATAAAATTATAGTTTTTAAGTTTGTAATAAAACTCTGGTTTACTTTTGAGCAAAGAAGAAAAAGAACAAAACTATTAAACCATCAGGTCACCTTGTCATTTAATTTGTATATCCATCTTTTCTTCCCAGTGTACCCAGTCTTGATAGCAGTGAGAATAATAATTTTGTTTGAATGTAAAGAATGTTCAAGTAACATTTCTAGAAAGACTAGATTTTACCAGGTAGTTTTTCTAACAGTAACAACTTCATCTCCTAGGTAAAGAAGTTAGTTTTTATACTTTGGGTTTTTATGTTGCTATTTCCCTTCTTTTGAAGTAAACCCTTTCAAACTTTTACATATCTAAGAAAACCAGATATTTGATGAGCAGCTCTATTTATTTTCTCAAAGTTTTTTTGTTCTATATAGCTGATGTGTTAGTTTAAGCTGAAGAGAATTTGTGGTTTCTGAGATCAAAATTTCAACTACTTTCTAAAACTAAAAGTTAGTGATTAAATTACCATTTGTAGACCCAATCTTTGGTTTTAAATAGTACTTAAATGTTTTATTGACATTTCTACTATTTTGTAGTAATAACATATCAATATTAATAATAATAACAATATGCATCTATAACAAAGAAAAAAGGATAATGTTGGAACTTCTACTAGTTATTCTGACAAGTCTTGCTTAAAAATACTTACTTTATTTTCCAACCAAAGAAAGAACAGGGAAAAACCTTTCCTCCCATCTAGTGGCTAGAAAATATAAAAATGTCCTCTGTGTGTTTCTTAGATTTACAGGCATTAGAGATTGTCTGACAAATTATAATATATCTAGCTGTTTACTCTGTTAAGCAAAAACAAGTTCAAAATCTTTACCAAAACTGAGCCCAATGGAGAATTATATATCTCTAATGACTCACTAATCAGCTTGTCTTTAATCAATAACATATACTTCTCTTCAAGAAGAAAGAAGGGTCATTGTCCTTCTCAATTCATTAATCTAAACCTATGATAAAAAAAAAAAGATAAGGTTGTATTTTTCTGCTAACTGAAATTGAGACTTAAATTATTTTGCTGCTAAAGCAATCAGTGCCCTAGATCTCTCCTGACCCTTAATTGCTCCTTGTTGGCCCCATACTTTGACAACTCTTCCCTCAAGAAATGGATGTGCTGAATTCACTAAAGAGAGCCAAGAAACTGTCCCTGAAACAGGCTTCCTCCAAGGGACCTCAGCTTCTGAAACTTGGAATACCAGACTCTGGTACTGGCAGCAGGGCCTCTGTGCAGGGCCAAACCAGCCCACAGGAAAGCAGGTTTGGATCCGTTATGCAGCTAGAGGGATTAATACTTGGTCTACCTGTCTTGTATGTCTTGTGCAGACATCAAAATCTCTGAATTGTTCCTCTCTCTGGTGATTCTCACAGATTCAAAGAATGAATTTAGTATACAGTCAGCAAAGTTCTGAGCGCTCCAGGAAGAAGAGGAAGGTCAGCGAACCAGTGAAAGTTTTCATCCCTGACAGAAAATGAAAGTTAGATGCCTTGGCTACATTTATTCTAAAGTAATTTTATTTTGCGGCAAATGTGCATGAAATGTCTTAGTAGGAAAGTAAGTTTCTGTCACCAAAACCTTTTACTAAATTTGTGCCCAACTTTTAAAGTCAATTTACTAAGTGCTAAATTACTGGGTAGTACATAGGTTCACTTTGCCACAAGGAAACAAGGTAACTGGGGCTGCCTTGGAATAGCATTACTTCAAGGCTGAGTTAGAAATGAGACACCCTTTATATTTATAAGGAAACCACGGTACCTATTTTGAAAAGAAATAAGCTGTTGTTCTCAAAGGAAAGAGGATTTTCTTTGCATAATTAAACTTCCTAAGTATTTAAACTACTGTGAAGTGTTTTAACTTGTTGTAACCTGTGTACTGGAATCCCTTTATAGCTTTATTAGAATTCCCACAGAATTGCATAGAATGTGTGTAGTAGTGCTTATTCAGGTGTGAGTTTTGTGTTAACTTCAATCACGAGATTGATCAGCAAAGTGTTGGACCAAAATGTTCTCTCTTGGTAAAGTTCCTCAAATCTGTTGGCCAACCTAAGACTGGGAAATAGGCTGCAATGCAGGAGCCTGGCTCCCTTCTTAAGGTCCATGTTGAATGATTCCCAGCAGGCTCTTCAGTTTATACCTCAGTCTGTAGCCTGCAGATGATGTTACTAGTTCCCTCTTTATTCTCAAAGAATTTTGATGGATGTAATGATTAATATCAAATGAATTATAAATAATTTAAAGTGTTATTTTTATGATTTGTATAATTTAATAATTTAAATGGATAAGATCAATAAATTAAATGTTAAGCTTTCTGGTTAAATAAAGCAAAATGAAAGGTATTTTTTTGCTCTGCTTTTCTTCTTCACTTTGATCAATATTTCTCCAAGTGTAGTAAGGACATCAGCACTTGAAATGCTTGTTAAAATATGTATTACTGGGCTTGCTTCATAAATACTAAATCAAAGTCACAGGAGGTGAGACTCTATGGAAAACTTCCTGGATTCTAACGTACAAAAGATCGAGAATTGGGACCTCTGACCCAGACCAATAGGAGAATCTCTCGGGTCAGACCTGCTCTTTAGTCACAAGGCTGTGTAAGAGAGAGGAAAATCTGGGGGAGCCTGCCTGTTCAGCACTGCCCTTTGCCAGACTCTCATCTATTTCTTACCATCCACAGGCAGCTTACAAATTGGGATCCTGAACAGAGCTGTACACCAAGGCCTGCTAAGGAGGAACATTTTCTCTCCTTTCAGCATATTAAGTATACTCACATAAGCTTACTCTGCTTACTCTTACTAAAAGGAGAAGGGGAAAGGTATTGAGTTTATTATATCCTTGATAGAATTGTAGCCTGAGTCATCACAATTTCTTTTAAGAGAATCATATAAAGAGATTAGCTGTCTACTGGAGGGATTAGGTTTATTTTGTGTCTCTCCAAAGGGTAGAACTAAGACCAAATTGTTGAAAGCTATAGGAGCTCAATTTGGCTCAGTATAAGGAAGAATTTTTAACTCCACAGGTTGTCAAAATTTTGATACGGGCTGCCTTGTGAGGTAGTGAGTGTACCTCCACTATAAGTGTTTGAACACAAAGGAGCTTTACAAAGACTCACGGAGTTTTTGACTCTGAAAGCAAATGAATTAGATGGAGTAATTAGTCAGTCTGGATTTTAGGAGGAACCATTTTGTTTAAAAGGGGGATTTAGCTCTCAATCTATATTTATAATTTTCATAAACTTAGCCTAAGGTTGGTAGATTCTTTGAGTCAAAGTCTAGAATCTAACTCTATCTAGAAATTTTCTACAGTGATTTTATTGTTTCTATTAACACTCTCCTGCCCCAATGGAACAGTCTCTTATCAGTGCCAATAGGTGTGTAAAGTGTATGTCTGATGCAGGGTATGTATGAGGCAACGGAGAGTAATTGCTGGGCCTATGCCCTTGGCGGGCACACAGGGAAGGAGAATTGTTATCAGGAGGATCTGAGAACCATGAAAATGTGAACTAGCTGATATTACATAGCAGAGCTAATATATGCAAACAGTTATCAAGATTGGAAGGTATCCAATTCTATTTTCTGAAAGATTTATTAAAAGGAAAAAAAAATCTTTTAGTTTATTCATTTCTGTCCTTAATAGTAATGGAATGAGTAAACACAAGTTCATATCAAGAAGCTGGAACGTCAGCGAAAAGTGTGAAAACTTAGACCCTGAGCTGTCCCACACCAGCTATTCCCTCACCCTGACAGTGCTTGGTTCATCAGTGTGATTACAAAGATTAGATGATAGCTTGGAAACTGGAACATTGTTAAAATAAAAATTATTCAGGGGAAATCTGACTTCATTTGTGTGGGGTTTTTCTGTCTTTACAGAAAGTTAGTCTAGCTGGAAAGAGATGGGTTAGGCTCTTGATTGCCACCAGCCTTTGAAGCCAGGCACTGAAACCGCACCTTCATTTCCCCTCTTTCAGGTCCCTCTGGTGTCTGGGTTCTTTCATTCTCCAGCTCACCTCTGCCAGGAAGAGGCTGGAAATGAGGCTGAATATTTCATCAGTGTCAAAGTTTCACTCACACAAGTTTAAAGTTGTGTATGTGTTTTTAAAATAATATTAACCTTTAGAGCCAGTTTTCATTGTGTTTAAAATGATCAACTTATGATTTCAAGCCCCAAAGTATTGAATCTTTAGAGATTTCCACAGATTCTTATAATAAAAATTATTCTCAGTCATCATCATCATCATTCAGAAGGACAACCCAGATGATTAAATGAGACAACACACTCTGCTTGTAAGAGTTAAGGCAAGGTCCTTCACATTGATTGCTTCTAGATTCTATGCAAATGAGAAATACCTTTGTCCCAAATGTATTCTCTTTAGAAATAATTAGTTTGCATTTTAAAAAGTAACATGTTAAGTGTGATTTTGTGTTTGTGTAATAAGGAACTGAAGGAGACTTGCTATGCAGATTTCAATTTCTGTAAAGGATGAGAGTGTCATTGAGGGCCTAAATGGGCCCTTTGGTTATACAATGGTAATGCCAAGATCTTACCCAGAAATGGAGAGACTTGAGGTAGTAATCTGTTCATATAACTTCTTTCATATAGTACATCTCTGCAAATCAGGTTTTACCTTCTGCGAGTGTCAAAGGTGTTGAGACTGACTTTTGTAGGGCCTGGTGGGCTCACAGGTACTGCTGGCTGACTGACAGTGGGGGGGGGGGGGGAGGGCAGTAGGTAAACTGATGCCTGCAACCTGGCTGGAAGTTACACATGAGATTGCTCAAAGGGGATCCTGGGGGAAAGTCTCATTGAACATTTCAATCTTTCTTCACTGTGGCAACAGGTTCAGCAGTACAAGGGTTTCCCTGTGGCAGGAGTGAAGAGGCAAGCTAATTGAAACAGCCAAAAACATCTCAGGCTGGTGGAGCACAGAACATTTCTTGGGGACTCAAATACTTAAGGACAGAAACCTGAAATGAGAGTTTCAGGTCATTGGGGGTCATTATTTGGATATTACAGGACTCTCAAAGCTTGATAAGTTTGAGGGAAATAGGTTCCATTTGCAAAATTACTAATCAGCTCTAGGCCAGTCTGCTGCCTTCAAAAGCAAACTGCCATTTTCTAGACAAGTTAGAAATTCTGTAGCCCTCAGTTCACTCGATCTGTAACATGAGGATAATAATACCTACCTGGTAACACTCTTGTGAAGATTAAGCAAGGTGATTCAAACAAACTGCCCAACACACATAGTGTCAGTGCTTAACAAATGTTCACCATTATTACTACTTTTTAATTTGACATGTCTTCTTTCTTAGTCTCAGGAGCTTGGGATCCCTGTGATGCTTTTTGCCTACCCAGAGATCCTACATCAACATCTTCTCCAAGCCCAGACTAGCACTTGAACCATGTTCCCAATTGCCTCTGTCCTGAGCACTCTTTCCCACTTTTCCCCAAATCGAAACTCCCTTCCCTCAAGACAGTCTGATGGAAGGGAAGCATCAGATTAAGCTTAATGTGCTGACCTCTCACATTAGCATTTTAAAGCAGAAACTTATTAATAAGAAAAATGAATCTCCCCTAAGGAATGCAATATAAGAAGAGATCGAGCAAACAGGCAAGAAGAAAGTCTGAGAACTTTTTGCTGTCTTCAAATATATATGGGGCTGTCATAAAATGCAGGAACCACAGACACAATCTGTGTTTTTCCAAAGAGCAGAACAAAGACGCAGTGGGAAGAAGTTGAGGATGGCAGATATGGGCTCAACATATTGAAGATTTTCTCTCCCATGCTCTAGCAAAGTGCCTGGCAAGGAGAAGGTGATCAACATTTAAAAGTTTTTGTTAAAAATTTGATCTGTCAGTTGGTGACTGCTTCTAGCTGTAATGAGTTCCCCGCCACTAGAGGTGTTCATACCAAGTTGTCCAGGATGTTGTCTCTGAATAAGAATTGAATCATATGAATATTGAGGTCTCTTCCAATTGTAAAATGCTATGACATTTTTACTAATAGTAGAATTTCAACAGAGATATTATGGAGCAAAGGAATATTTTATAAATCTTTTCCCCAAAAAGCAGTAAAGTAGTTAAAACTGAGGATTCTAGAATTAGACATTGCCTGGGTTCAAGCCCTGGTCATCCTGCCTACTAGCTGTGTGACACTGGGTGTGTGATTTGATCCTTCTGTACTTCAGTTTTCTCATGTGGAAAATGGGAGTCATAACAGTGATTTCCTCAAAGAGTTATCGTGAGAACAAACGAGTCAATACAGGTAAAGCACTTAGAAGAATGCCTGGCATATAGAAAGTTAATGCTTAATATCAGTTAGTTATGAGGTATTATCTGATACCCTTTTTACATCCTTTTAGTATGTAGAAGGAGGTCCTTTGAAGCAAAATTGACTCTGAACTTGTTTTTTCCTAAATCATAGGCCAGCCATGGCCATTATAATTAACCAGGGTACTCTCTGTCTCCCGTAAGCAAGCTTTAAAGCTAAACAAGCAGACAGGGCCTGTGATGCAGTTTATGAAAGGTCTCACTAATGAACCAATCATGGCTGTGGACACTTTAACCCTGCCATATGTCTGGCAAGTGGTAGATGCCCAGTAAATATTTGTTGAATTGAATAGATGACTTTGGTAGGGTTCTTATTATCTACTACATTTTATTTATTTATTTTTGATTAGGTAATATATTCACATGATTTAAAATTCAAAAGAAACAAAAGGCTATAACAAAAAACATCCTTCCCACCCAGTCCCCAGCCACCCAGTTCCCCTCCCTGTAGATAACTAACATAACCACTTTCTCATATATCTTTCCAGAGCTATTTTGGGCATAAATAAGTAAACATACAGCAGGTCCTTGAATAATGTCATTCCATTTGACGTCATTTCATTGTAACGTCAATGAGATGCTGTAGGAGCTTAACTCTTGTCAATATCAATTAGCCTATATAAAATTGGTTTCATTATACATCATTTCACTGCAGTTCCAAAAACCTATTGATGACATTAAGTGAAGACTTACTTGACTAGCATATGCACATTAGTTTCTTTCCCTCCTTTGAAAACCAATGGCAACATATACTATACTCAGCATGTTTATGGAAGTGGCCCCAGAAGTGGAGATGAGCATGTGTACTGTAAGGAGGAATTAGAGAGAAAGTTGCTCAGAGACAGAAAATTAACCAGGAGACTTTTGTTTTAACCCAGAAGCAAAGCAGTTAGGGCCTGGACTAGTATATTAAAGGGGTTAATGAGAGAAAGAATTGTTTTAGTAGTTCTTTTTTTAAGCTTACACCAGGCTAACTGCCACCACAATCAAGATATAGAGCATTTCTGTCACCCCAGAAGTTCCCTCATGTCTCTTTGTAGCCAATATTCCTTCGCGGGCCCACACACCCACTCCTCTGCTTTGTCAGTTTTTCGAATTTTATGTTTTAGACCTATGTGACACAGTGAAACTGCCAGTCAGCAGAGCTAATCGTAGTATCAGTCAATATCAATGGCACTTGCTCTGTCTGGGACAGTCACTCTTCTTAGCACCTACATATGCTCATTCATTTCATCCTCTCCACAACCAAATGAGGCAGATCTCAATCAGACAAGATAGCTAAGATACAGAGATGTTAAATCACTTGCCCAAGTTTACACAGTTAGTAAATAGCAGAGCCAGAATTTTGAACCCAGAGTAATCTGCTTCCAGAGACCATATGTGAAAATAATCAAGAAAATATTCAGACTCCAACAGAAAGACTTTATTACTATTTAACAAGATCAAGGGAGAAAAAAAAATCTTTAGTAGGTTAACACAGAATGGATTTGTACAGCAGCTTTTAAGTGTGCCTTAAATGGCTGGTAGCTTTTTTTCTTAGACTTTAGAGTTTAATTCCCTTGCCTTCAATGTACACACCAGCCACACTGCTTTCTACTAAGAAATTATAACATTTAGAACTATCTTTTTATGTTAAAGAATTGGTGTGGTCAGGGTATTACTGAGAACGACAACTATCTCTGCCTATCTATGAGTCCCAGAATATGCATGTCATTCTGAAACCACAAGGAATGTGGTTAAGTCCCCTGGTCACATCTCTCAACAAAGATTTATCTGTTTCACTATGCCTCCAAAGAGCTTTTCTCCTGCACTAAGATGTTAATTCATAGTGATGTCTACTAATGGGCTTTCCCTAAAGAGGAGCCTATTAAAGGAATTAATTACATTGCAGGTTCAGAAACTTCCTGGCATAACGAAATGACTCCCCAACTGTAATAGTATGAGAAAGAAACCACTGAACTAATTTATAATGAGAGGAAAGTTAGCTAAGATAACTGCAGACCCTAGGAGAAATGGATAGTGAAAATGTTAGTAATAAACCAGTTTTCATTCACTGATAGAGTTTTATTAAATATAAATCATATTTTCAAAACATTTCAAGTTTATTATTACCAACTCTTCTTTGAGGCCCATGTTTGCCATTTATTAATATTGCCAATTAACCTTAAAATGCAATTTTAATGGGTTTTTAATAAGAAAAAAGTTGTCTCCAATCAACATAAAATAAAAGAAAATGGACTTAGGATGCATTAGGTGACATTCAAATTTGAGACAAGGTGGTAAAATTATCTTTTCTTGAAGTCTAGATTGGTTTCAATGCAGTGCTGCCTAAAGTCTGGGGAGTAGGAGTAGATTAGATGACTTTCTGGTCTTTTATTCCTCTGTATGGCCCATTTTCACATTGTCCAAATGTCCAGAAATGACAATAACAGAAGAAAAAGATAATGGCAGAAGATTAACTGTAGTGCTAGGGATTGTGCTAGTTATTGGTAAACCACCAATTCATTGGTTTCTAGGTAGGCTAAGAAGAGTGATGCAGGCTAGTGTAGCATGGAGAATTTACTAAAAATGTATCAGTCGAAGTCTGGATATTAACTTTAATCTTGGTTCTTCCTTTATTTCTGGACGAGTAGTTTATTTCCTCGTTTCCTCTCATTACCTGTAAAATGTGGATGGTGACCCACTTAGGGTTTCAAACAACCAAAAGATAGAAGCAGTGGGTAGTGGCAGTCTATCCTAAATTTGGCATGTACTTGGAATCCCTCTCTGGGCCCTGGGATAGCTTGGAGGAGGCATGGAGAGCTCTCTTGAAGGGCCAGCCCATTCATCAGTGGTTCTAGAGAGAGCCAGAAACCTAGGAGGCAGAAGAGACCAGAAATTTCTCTGGCCCCTCCTCTAGACATTGAGATTATTGTTGAGCAAAATCCAGATTCATCTGAACCTGGACTAAGTTGTTAAGTGGTTAACAAGGTAAAACATGGGCTTCAGTCAGAATAAATTCAGCCTTAAGGATGGGGCTCAGGGGAAAAATTTTATTTTTTAAAATTAATGAAACTTATTTATGATTACAGTATACATAGAAGAACCATTTGAATGCTATAAACTCTTTAAGAGATTATGGTGATGACACACTATGAAAAAGTTACAGAGGTTGCAAGATGATAAAACACCTTTCACTATTTTGCTGTTGCTTGGATTTTTTGTTTCTTAGAATGGACAAGCTACATAAAATCTAACCTAGTTCTAGCTAAAAGTCTAGCAGTTCTAAAGGAAACTGATAAAACAATTCTGTAACCAAAAAAACAAGTAGCTTAAAACTGTCAGGTATCAGTATTATTGTAATATTCCTTTTATCAAAAACTTATAACTGAAATTTATAGGTAAGAATTTACAGTAAGTAGCAGTACTTGGAAACTTGTCAGTTAACGTTTCCCATTATAGAAGAACTTCTGCTGTAAGCTTTTTAACTCTCTAAAGTCAGAAAATTAAAAAAAAACTTTCACAATTAGTTTCTAAGGAAATTATATAAAGGTCATTATACTAAGAGAAAAGCTTTAAGTTGTCTTTGCCAATAGGACAGAGACTCCTAAAGAAAAAAAAAACAACCTTTTGAGGGGAGAGGGGGATAGCGGTATATATAAATAACAATCAAAATCTATTTTCCCTATATATTGCTTAAAAAGATAGTTAACTAAATCACTTTAAAGTGACTTCATTTCCTGCTATTCCCCCAACCTCCTCAAAATTGAGACTACAACAAATATTTGCATAGGTTTATTATTCACATTTAATCATGAATAATTCACTTTGTACAGACAGCTGGGTAAACAAGAGATTTGGAGTTTCCTTTTTCTAGAATATTTTTCCCTTGCCTGAAAGGAAACAACATCAATGTGATTTTATATAATTTTCAGTGCCATCTTGTTCTCCCTCCCCCAGGCACGAGGCACCCCACCTTATGGACTTTTTTCTTTTTTCTTTATTTCTTTATGTCAGTTCTTTGGCTACACCTCACCAACACATATTTATTATAAAATGACAAACGAGTTCAATCATTCAGTTACTTAGCCTGCAACATAAAATATATTTATGGCTTTGCTTAGATACTTTCTTATTGTTGGGAAAAGACCTTTCTGAAGGCACTCTGCCTCGTCATTTTATCCTTCATCTTCTCCTATCAGTCATTAACAATTTCACAATTATTTGACTATCTACCACAAAGCCGGTTCTCATTTCCCTCTGCTCCTCCCAAGCCTACGTGAGGAAGTAAAGCACGTATCACCGAACACAGGTTTACCCAGGGCATTTCAACCTGGGCAAGGGGGCATAATTTACCAAAGGTCAAGGATCCTTCCAGTTCTGTGAACGTCATGAATCAAATTGTGATAGTATAACTTGTGGTTTAGGAGAGAATTAGGCTTGCCATAATTAGGCTATGACCAAATGAGATAGGGGGAGGGAGGGATGGTCATAGTATACCCTTGGGAAATTCCTGTTCTTTGTCATGACCTGGCAAATAACTTTAAGGAATTTTAGCCACCCATCAAATGTCATGCATCCACCCTAACTATATTAGTTGAGGGCAAACATAGGCATAGGGTTATATGTATCTTCTCTTCAGCAACACGTTCCATAAAATATGAATGTAATAGAAATATGACCAATAGCATTCCAGAGAAAATTAAACACAATTTGACTAAATTAAAATTTATTGTTTTCTTCATTTAACTTACACAGTGCTTACTAGATATTTTCCAAGCACTTTATGTATGCATATTAACTCTTTCATTCTCATAACAACCCTATGAGATAGATGTAATCCTTTCCCCACTTTACAGATGAGGAAAATGAGAAAGAAAAATTAAGTGATTTGCTTAATGTCACTACAGGAAGTGGTAGAGCCAAAATTTGAACCTGGCAGCCTGGCTCCAAAGTCTGTACTTTTAACCGCCACGCTCTACTATGAGTATAATACCTGCTTATGGTAGAAAGTTTGGGAAAAGAAGAAAAACATAAATCGAAAAAAATTACCCATAATCTCGCCATCCATTTTAGTGTGTGTGTGTGTGTGTGTGTGTGTGTGCGCGCGTGCATGCACGCGCATATGTGTATATGTACACAAAATCATTTAATTTAGTGGAATCTCTCTCTCTTCCTCTTTTGCCTTCTTCCTCTCTATCTCTCTCTCTGTTTCAGTTAGCTATATCTTGTGAATTTTCTCCCATGAAAAAATATTTATTTGATTAAACATTCAAACAATTTTCTTAGTCTACTTTGTAAATACCAGCCCAGCCACGTTTGAAAGCTCTTAGGATTGGGTGGGGGTTGCTGGTTTAGTAGATGCCTTATATCCCCAAGCTCAAGAGCTTCCCTGAAAAAGGACTCAGCTTGATTTCTTTCAAGTGACCCCCCAAAAAGCACTGTAGCCTAAAAACATAGCGTGACTTTTTTCTTTAAAGCACTTCATGTCACGTCCACTTCATATTGTTCAGTTTCCTTAGGGGCGGGGCAAGAGGGTGAGTCTTGGTGCAAAGAAAAATGTAGGCTAATCAACAGGAAACCTAAGTCCTTAATACAGCACAGCGGCCTCTAATCATGCCCTGGCATGGTTGCTTTCTCTTTCTTTGGTAGGTATTGCAAAAAGAATAATAATAAATGTTTTGGGGGGACCTTTATCTGGTTTAAAAAACTGTTGCTATATGCCAAGATATTGAAGAGCAATCTCTGAAGCCAAGTCAGTAATGATCGTTGCTATGGACTGTGACAGCTTTTGGCGAAATCACGTGCCATCCTGTCGACAGCCAAGAGGTAAACAGCACAGATATGAGCAGACCTAACCTCAAAACCTCTTAGGAGCACAAGGAAATTGGCTTGAAAAGACATTTTCTCTTTTCCTCCTTGTTAATTGAATTTTCAGTTCTAATTAAAGAGGCAGAAACAAAACAATATTAAGAAAAAGTCAAAGAATGACTCTATCTCTGAAAAAACAAGTCATCAAGTCATTAGAAACACCCCTACATCGATCTCCATTCTTTCCTTGAGCTGTTTCACCCATTACAGGTGAGAAAGTGGAGAGGCGGGCCAAGGGCCAACCTTTACAAAGGCTGCTCTCTGGGAATTACTTTCACATGCACATAAATTTTCACAATAAGTACCTTATGGAGTTTGCAATACAACTAAGCTGTTCTTTCAAGCTTCCTGTCCAATGTTCTAACTTGAGTTGTGCTACCAGAAAATCAGGTGTACTCAGTTGCTAAGTCAAATGGGCTTTTTTTTTTTTTTTTTTTTTTAGAAACCAGAACTCACTAATTTGAGCCCTTGAATCCAACCCCCTTTTATTCCCTTAAAATTACCTTTTACCTGCAGTCACAATCCTAGGTTCTCTTGGAGTTATTGCAGGCAAAAACTGTTTGAAATTTAAGATGCAATACCAGGCTGACGAATGATAAAATGAATTTTTTCTTTGACCGGAAAACTAAGGTCAAATTTGTTTTCTCTTTCTTTCTGTTGCAAGTGTTAAAACTAGTTCTACTTCTTTCTGTTTGTGTCTTCTAGTCCTGGGGGAATGACAAGGCATTGGGACAGGGAACTAATCATTCTTCCTTGCAACAGCCTATAGCTTTTCAGGGTCACCACTTCTCTCAAATTCCACACAGATTCCTTGAAGGGAGGGGTTGAAGATCTGGGGAGGAGCGAGTAGCTAGGACCAGACTAACAATGGGCCTCCAGAGGGGATTTGAGTAGATAATAACTGAGACTCAGGACAATACAGAACTCACCTTTCTGTAGGATTTACAAAGTACTTGTAAGGTAAATCAGTTCATTGAAGTTTGACAATTGTCTTGTGAGGTGTGTAGTGACCATTGTCCATAGCCCAGAGAGGTTGTGTTGGTTGCCCCAGATCACACCGTTTATGTAGGACCTGGATCTGAGTACTGTGACATGTGCACTGAGGCCTTGTTCTTAGTCTCCTTCATCCCCATCTTATCCAGCTCTAAGTAGCATCTTATACCACAGTCAAAGGCTGTCTTTCTCCAAGGCATACTGTTCAGTTAAGTGATTCTGTTAAATAGTCAGCATTGGTTTCGGTATCCCTCTACCTCAACCTGAAGTCTCCTCTACTGAGACCTCTGCTGCCTGCCATCCCCATAGGTCCCATTCTCCCAGAATTCCCTAAGGTAACATGACACCCAGGTCTGCTTTTCTAGATAATCACTCGTGCTTTGGACTTAGACTCTTTCTCCCACAATTAAACTCACTCTATGCCCTATCTCTCTGAGTCCTATTAGGGGGCCAATTTGTACTAAGAGACCAAAAGCTGTCAATGGCATAATATTCCAATACCTTAAACCCCTTGGGACCACTTACTAGCTGTGTGAATTTGGGTAAATCCCCCTGAGCTTCACCTGTAAAATTAAGTTAATAATTTTTTACATGTGAGGATCACATTATATGTTCTGGTAAAAGAAAAATTTAGTGGAATATTATAAAGTCTCAAGGAAGTTGTAGAATTATTGAATTTTTCACACTAAAGGAATTAGTATGTTTGATATAACATTCTTGGAAATGATGATGGGTAGTGATAGATGATTAATCTAAACTACAACATTATAGCATCCTAAATGTTCCAGGAGCAAAGAAGACAAATCAAAATTCAGAGCTACGAGCAAAATAGTCTCAGAAGTGTTTGCTCACTTTTCAGAAGCATATTTAGATTTATAAAAGATTTCGGGTAGGTCTTCTTTAACTACCTGTGTAGATTTAAAACGATTTAATTCCCATATAACTTTGGAAGAAGTCAATGTTATAAATGCAGTCCACCTGCATTTAACTTCTCCCGAGTAGCATCAGAATCTGGCAGAGATGCTAATGCCACATCATACCATTTCGAGAGGAAAAACTTAGCTCTATTAGATCATCCAGTCCAATTCCTCCCAATTACAATGGAAAATGTTGTACCCTGTTGAGGAGGGGGCTCAGAAAGAAATGATTCTGCCAGGGCCAGAACTCCCTGGACCTGCCGCATCACTCACAAAAGGAGCCCCCTCTTCTCCCCAGCCTCCTGGGGCCTGCCACCTCCTTCAGACCAGAGAGAAACTTTTTTGTCTATTGAAATGCCAATGACTCTCATTATAAAAACCCTCTCTGCTGCTTTCTGAGCTTTAATAAATCCTGGATTAGTATGAAAACCACTCAGGCACTGACTCTCCACATTTCCCAACGAGCTGTCTGGAGCTGACTTCTTCCTCATGAGTAACTTCCCCAAATGTTGGGAAAATTGCCCAACACCATGAACTTACGACCACCAGATAAACTTCCCAGAGCATTGTCAGTCTTGAAAGCTAGCACTGACCTCTTCCTTGTTTTTTTATTTTATTTTATTTTTTTAAAATTTTTTCTTTCTTGCTCATGGCAATTCATGCCCCCCCAATTTTTTTTTGACTAAAAATTAAATTTGGGTTCCCAGCTCTAATCAAGAACTTAAAACATAGATTTTTGTCCTGCTCTTAGCTTTGCTTTCTTATAACTTCTCCATGATGGCACATTCTGAGGTTAGGAGGAAGCCTATTTTCCAGTTATTTCCATTCAGTGCTTCACTATCTTCAAATGTATCATTCCATATTTCTATGAATTTGCAATGCTACAGCTGTTCTAGAAAAAGGGCCACATTAAAGTTTCCAATCTTAACATTTTCACTGGCTTTCACTTCATGTGAGCTCAGGTCCCTTCTCGCTGTTTCCAGTTTCTTTCCAGCCTCCGCTTTTCCCTTTCTCATTTCCTTCTGCTCTTCTTTCCCTCTGGGGTGAGCCTCCAAGACACGAGCATCTCAAGCCATATGCTAGAGCATCTACTGGAGTTTTGGATAATATGAAACTTGAAGGGAAAAATAAATGTATCAGTTGATATATCAAAAAAAGGTATTTGGGGCTAGAATGATGGACAAAAACAAGCAGCTTAAATGCAATAGGTATAAATGTAAAATATTATATTTAGGGTCAAAAAAATCAACTTCTCAAGAAGCAGATGGAGAAATACATCTCAGCGACAGTTGATGTGAAAAGAGACCTGATGCTTTTAACTTATCACAAATGACCTAACAGTGTGGTGAGTGCTTGGCAGAAAAGACCGTTTTTAGTAAGTGTATAGGGTCCACATATTCTTTAATTCATCAAATCCGTATTTAGTCCCCCAGTGGCACTGGGTTGAACAGTGAACCCACTGGAGAACAAGACAGACAGAGTCCCCATCCTCATGCAGCCTGTACTTTACTAGGGAAAAGAAACAAACACCAAAACAATCACTAAAACTTGTGACAGAAAGAGGCCTGGCGGGACCCAAATGAAAGCTGGAAAGAGAGTGATGAGGAACTCGTTTTTCCTAGAGTAGTCAGGGCAGATCTCTGTGAGCAGGCGACATTCAAGCCGAAGGAAGGACAAGTAGGGAGGCAGAACATTTCAGGCAAGACAGGGTGTGTGTTGGCCCTGAGTGTGGAAGGAGCTTGATGCGTTCCTGAAACTGAAAGACCAGTGAAGCTTATCCATTTTTATGCCCACCAATATCCATTCTCCCAGTCTCCCAATGTGATGGAGTACTACATTTCCCAGCCTCACTTGTAGTTGAATATGGCCATGGGACTGAGTTTTCACTAGTGGGATGCTAACGAATGGTCTGTGTTGGGTGCTCGGCCGTTAAGAGATAAGCACTCCCCCCTCTCCACACTCTGTTATTTTTTTGCTGGCTGCATCCAGGACTGGGCAGCAACCCAGCTTGGATGTGAACATCCTAAGGAATATTAGAGCCCCAGTTAGAAGGTACCTGGGTCCCTAAATGAGTGCAGAGAGCAGGGGTCACACACCTTGGACAATTGCTTGAGAAAAAAAATTATATATTCTTTAAGCCACTGAAATATTCTCACATCTCTTACCTAGTATAACCATTATAGATACTAGCTCTACTAACTGGTCCACATTTAGAACATTGCATTTAGTTCAAAAGGTCATTTTTTTTTTTTAAAGAGACATTGACAATTTGAAGCATGTCCAGGGAAAGATAAAGAAAATGACATTTAGCAATCTGAATACAAAATCAATAAAAATTTATTAAAGACACTGCAATTTAGGGTGGCATGATGGCTGTTTCAAACACGAGAAAGAGGAATGAAGCTGAATTGAAGGGGCTCCTATAGGATTTATGGGTGGTTGGGATCTATGATGAGGCAGATTCTGATTTGACATATGGGGGAAGTTTCTAATAATTAAGGGATAATTCAAAGAAGGCCATATTGCTTTGAGTATCAGAGGCTTTGCCACTATGTCCAAACAGAGACCTGCTGCCTACTTGTAAGGTGACATTTATGGGAGATTGGGGTATTATTGTAGAGGTTCTGGTGAATTCTAGTGAAGTCTAAGATTTTAGGTAGGAGGGGTAGATGATGCATGTTGAAGCCAGATCATAACAGGAATTGAATGTTGGATTAGATTGAATCCTAGAGGGAGGGAGAATCTTGAAGGTTTTTGAGTAGAGTAGCAACATGAGAAAAGCAAAGAACATTGCTTTGGCCAACAGAAAAGGGAGAAATCCTGATTTTCACTTTCCGTGTTGGTCATCTGGTGCTTGCATTCTCTGAACCAGTAGCAATTTAAGGAAAGCCAAGAGTAAAGGATATTGGTTTTCATTATTTTATTCTTAAATAATCAAAAAAATATTTGGGGGCTAGCAATTTTTTTTTTGAAACTTATCTTCCAAGATGAATAATTCTTTTAGTCCAAGGAACTCAAAGTACTTTACACTCTAGTCTCATTCAGGCTTGTCACGTATCTAAGCTGCTATGTCAGGGGCAAGACTGGCAAACCTCCTCTCTCAGATAAGAAGGACTTACAAAGAGGGCCAGTGATTTGTTCAAGGTCATAGTGAGTCAGTGGCAGGGCACACTCCTTGACTGCCCCCAGCCCATGGTGAGGGTGCCCTCAATTAGAAATGTCTCCCACATACCGGAAACACCAACCTGAACGAACAGTCTTTCCAGACTTGGAAATTACTCAAGACTTTCCAAGTTCAATCAATTTCATTTTGCGTATGAGGAGAGTGAGACTTAGTGAAGTCACACAGACCAAAGGCTTAGCTATGACTTGAAACCCGTTCCCAGGATTCTTTGTACTAGATCTTACCACCCCTCCTACCCATGCAATGGTAGGCCCAGGAACACGCCACACATAATTACCTGGAATCAACTGGGCCATCACCATGAGCCCCACTGTCTGGAAATATAAAGGCTCATATTGGCTTTGGCCACCAAAGAAAGGAAACATGCTGCAGTCCCTGAAAACGCACAGCTGAGGGGGGCGGGGAGAATTGTTTGAGCCTTGTACTACAAAGTCAAAAGGGAAAACATGTGTTTCACATTTGTCTTGGGATGGGAAAGAAAAACTTTTCCTTTCACTTAATCTCAGTTTAAACAAACAGAGAGACTGCCCTTTTTGTAAACTCACTGAACGTCAAATATTGTTCACCAGCATGGCATCAGCTTACTAAGCCACTACAGAGCCACTTTCCTCACGTAATGCCCTCAATTAGAAGGCACTTCAGCTTAAAGAGGGGCGACTAAAATAATACACATTTCCTCTGATGAATTGGACAAGAGTCAGCCCATGGAGTCAGATTTCCAAATCTATAACCTCTAGTTTCAGCCAGAGACCAGAGGCAATACAACTTCAGTCATGACTCAGGATTTTGGGAGTGAAAGCAAGCACGTCAAGTGATGTAAGAAAATTCCCCCATTCCCCCATCCCACTGGTGTCCTCCTCCCTTGGGAATTCAGTCTGAGAGCATTGAAGGGGAGGGGTTGCCTTGTCACCGGGTGCCCAGTTGCCCGGCACACCTCCTATCACTGTTGCAGTGGCCAGCGTCAGCGCTTGACAAAGGAAGTACTCAGTTACAATTACTTTCCTGTTGGCCTGTGTGCTCAGATAATTGCTCGGCGATGTGTGTGAGAACTTTATAAAGTAAACCAAGAAACAGAAGGGCCAGGTCTGAGCTAAAGGGAAGTGTCAAGTGGGGGAGGCTAGTGATGCAAGTCTACCTTTGAAGTTACTTTGTTTGTGAAGAGTCTGCTGTGCTCTCTCTTAAGGAAACTCCACTGGAATGAGGTTTCTGTGCATGTGGGGTTTTGGGCTATTGTTTTTGGCTCCAGTTTTCACCTCAAGCCCCAGCTCGGACATGTATAAATCCCATAACAACAGCCTGACATGAAATTGCTCACCCTCTCATTGCATCAGGGGACTTTTACTCAGGCGGATTTTGAATGCCTCATTGTTTAATAGGACAGGAAGTTTACTCTGATGTAAATGAGGAATCTTTATTTTCTCCTCCTTACCTCCTTGGAAGATTTTTACAGAGGCTTGCCTTGTCATCCCTAGTCTAGCTCCTTCCATGAGAGCAGCTGCAGCTGCACTATTGCCCAGGTTCCTTCTCAGAATAGGGGTTTTCTTAGGACCAGAGTTTTAGATAGGCTGTTCCCTGAAGCTGATGCTGGGTGAAGGTTAAGGGCCATCCAGGGACAGGAAAGGGTTGAATCTAAAAAGGGTTAGATTCTCTCTTTTTGTTTTTTTTTTTCAATTCTAATCTGGACCTAGGTTTGTGTCTTACATACATACACACAGAGGTGAGCCTCATCCCCAAAACTTATGATGCTTTTTTTCTTGTGATACATCACATGGAGACCAGCTCACATTGGGAACATCAATTTAGGACTCTGAAGTCTGAATGTGTACGACTATCCAGCCTTACCAAGAAAATACTGTATCAGAACTATAACCCTAACTTCCATCGGAGCAAATCCCTGAAAAGGATAGGAACTTCTAGAAAAACCCTTGTAGGCTGCCCCAACCTCATGACATACTCTTTAGGCAAACTCTTTTTAAAAGGCACAAAAAGAACCCTTTTAATTTTTTGCTGATGCCCCCAGCCAAGAGACTGGCCTCAAAGAAAAAGAGAGTTCAGAGATATTATTTTTAATCAGAGGAAACCAGATAGGGATGATGAAGAGGTAAATGACAGGGACACTGACCTCGTAGGATGAATGAACCCACGTTTACTTGGTTCTCTATCTCCAGAATATTTTTTCTGTACATCCACAAAAAAATCAATAATGAGTTAAAAAGAAAAAAAAGAAGAAGAAAAGAAAAAGTCAATCACTGTGCATAAGCCTGAGAGATTAGTGTTGAAATACCACTGCAATTTTCTTCTGTATACGGCTTCATCACCACGTCCGCAAGAGTCACGATGACACCTGATAACATACGTGCTAAAGATTTCTTTTTGCCTTAAATTGCAGTATTGACCAGGGTTTTTACATGTGTGTATGCATGTGTTTTCACTGGCACTAAGTCAAGTACAATCCAGCAAGAAGTAGCAACCTCACTCCTGGCCTCAGCTCTGTTCTCTGTTCTCAGACCTGTTTTCATAGTAGAATCACCTGCAGAGCTTTAGGCACAACGCACTAAATGTCTCCCCCAGAGACTCCGATTTAATTGGGTTGTGCTGGGATCTGGGCACGGGGTTTTTTAAAAAAAAATCTCCCCAGGTCATTATAATGTGTGTCTAGGGTCACCAACCACTGAATTTGGCCAGCTGCCTAATACAGCCTCCCTCCACTGGCCTACAAGATCAGCCACACCCACCAGCTCCTTGCACAACATCTTTCTTCTCCAGCACTTCGCTCATCTCCCTGGTCCTAACTCTAGCTACACTCTAGGTTTCAGCATCTGGGATCTGGTCTCCTTGTGACCATCACCGTGGCAAAAAAAATTTCTCCTGAAAATTCCCTCGAGTGTAACTATTCTAAGTTACTCCTTCATGGGCAATGACAGTGACTATTTGTAATGCATTCAGTCATTCTAATGTAATGTGAAAAACACCTAGCTATGTTCAGTGGTACTTGACTGCCTGGCTGGACCCTTCCTCTGTGAGTCTGTGTCCCAGCTTCTTAAGAGGCCAGTGCAAATCCATTCTGTGCAAGCCACAAATAACTACATGTCATGAACCTTCAGGGCCCTGGGCCTGGCACAGAGCTTGGCACATCATAGATGCTCAGCAAACTTCTGATGAAATTAAAAATATTAAGTCTGCAAATTCAGGGTGTTTTCCCAGCCTAATTTGATTCCGAAAATTCAAACGACTGGATTGAGAAAAAGATGTACCAGTGATTACAAAACCCCCTCTCAGAGAACACAGTGAGTGGCAGAACTAGCCAAGGAAATGCACCTAACTCTCTCTGCTTTCCATGTCATTACAGAAATAGAACTCAGCTCAGGGGCTTCCTTTCCACTGAGACAAGCAACTTAGTTGATGGGGTTATAAGCCAGGACCCATTTGGGTGGGGATGACACTCTACATTATAAATTGTAAATGGGCATTTTCTTCAATCTGTGTAAGCGTGCAAGTGTCCCAAATTCTCAACATTGCCATTTTGTCTTCTTTTGACCCTGTATTGCCCATTGTACCTCATTTTGAGCTAATTTCTAGAAGTTATTAATAGACATTGAACCAGCATTTGTTGGCTTACAACACTATTTTATATCATATGCTTGTATATTTTTAGTTAATAATATGTTCTCTGCCTGATTGGACAGACCTCTCCCGACCTTACCTTGTCCCTCTATTTTCAGAATGGTCTTTATCATTTTCTCTCATTCATTAAATTTGGATTTTTTAAAAAAATCAGTGATTCCCTGGGGTTTTGATTAGAATCATAATGAATCAACAAATTACTCTGGGACTAAAGAAATTTTCTAAATTTAATATAGGGAAGCTCTTCCCATAAGCAGCCTGAGGTGACCTCTGAAAATGGTTCACTATTCACTTGACCCAGAAAACCCCACAAAATCATGTAAATCAAGAGGTTCAAATCTTCGTGTTCACTTTAAGAACACTTGTGAAACTGCCCAGGCCATCAAGGGGATGCATATCTGAAAAGCTACCAAATATCTGAAGGATGTCACTTTACAGAAGCAATGTGTGCCATTCCATCTTTACAATGGTAGAGTTGATAGGTGTACCCAGGCCAAACAGTGGGGCTGGACACAGAGTCGATAGCCTAAAAAGAGTGCTGAATTCTTGCTGCACATGCTTAAAAATGCAGAGTAATGCTGAACTTAAGAATTTAGATGTAGACTCTCTAGTCATTGAGCAAGTCCAGGTGAACAAGCTCCCAAAATGCGGGAACAGAACTTACAGAGCTCATGAGCGGATTAACCCCTAGGCTCTCCCTGCCCCACTGAGATGATCCTCACTGAAAATGAGCAGATTGTTCCTAAACCAGAAGAGGAGGTTGCACAGAAGAAAAAGATATCCCAGAAAAAACTGAAGAAACAAAAACTTATGGCTCGGGAGTAGATTTAGCATCAAATACATGCTAATAAAAGAAAGAAAGAAACAAATGAACAAATAAACAAATAAATAAATTTAATATAGGGAAGAGACAAGAGAACTAAAATGTTAAATCAAACTACATTCAGCAACTTCAATATGCTGATCAGCCTTGTGGCCAGACCAAGAGGAAATCTGCAGAGCAATGGCCTGAGTTCTGCTGGGATTGCCAACAAATCATTTACTCATACTGTGAAGGGAAAACAAGAAAACAGCATCTTGACCTACATAAAATAAAATCATTCATTTCCTACGACTAAAACCATGGGGAACCTAGGGGTCAAAGGCTGGGAATTGCCAGCAGGCCTTTCACGAGACATACTCACTCTTACCTTTTCTCCTTGACTAATCTTATCCTTCTACTCTTTATGCCCATGCCATCAAAGGAAAATAGATAAACAAAGGTTTTAATCTGTAATTCATAGAAACTAAAAAAATGATATATAAACTGAATTCCTCGAACACTCAAACTCTTGGAGTCCCTCTCAGTGTCTTTCTCAGTTTCTCAGTGTCTTTATTCTGTCTTTCTGAGTGTCTTTACTTTGTCCCTCTCACTGTCTCTGTCTCTCTCTGTCTGTCCCTCTGCATCCCTCTT